>PHNY01198372.1:767-26626 GCA_003724115.2 Anethum foeniculum | reverse complement strand
TATTATAATATAGTAAGTATAGATAGATAATATTTTATTTTATTTTATTAAATTGAATTGCCCGTTATATTTTTGGAAAAAAATTGTTTTAGTTAAGAAAAATAAAAAGGTAACATATTTTGGTTGAAAAAGATAATCAGTTCATATACACTAATTAGAATTAAAATAGGAGTTATTACTAATTATAGCATTTTATTTTATTAAATATAATTACCTATGATATTTTTTAAAAAAAAGATATTTTAGTTTGGAAAAATAAAAATGGTAACATGTTTTAGTTGAAATGAGTAATTGATTTGTATGACGAGGGTAATTTAGTAAATACAGTAGTAAGTACCAAGTACCAGACTACCAAAACTTGTTTCGTGTTTAATATAATAGTATAAATATAATAGTATAGATAATATAGAATAGATAGATTCTACGATATAGTATAGAATAGGGCGATGGTTGCAATAGTAAACAAATATATGGAATATTTCCCTAACATAAATAACTATAAAATCAAAAAAATTAAGCGCCTTGCATTGGTATTAATTTTTCAATCTTAGTTTTTCCTCAAAATTAAGTTTTTTCAAATATTTTACAAACATTATATTTATCCCTTGTCGTATAGGACCTCCATAACATAAAAGATGAAATATTATTTAGGTCGTTATTTCTGTTTGGAAGTTATTTCTGTTTGGAAAGAGATGTTATTATCTATGTATGTGTACCGTGGGTGCATCTATGCTATTATATAATTATATTAAGGTCAAAAGTTAAAAATTTTAGTTTTTGTTTTGGTTTTCAGTGATTTTATTTAATAATATTATAACCATTAGTAACAAAAAATTATTCTTTTTAACTAAAATATATTATATTTTTTATATTTTTGACTAAATTGTCTTCGGTTCTAAAAAGATTAGGAATATATACGTGTATATATATAATTATTATTAAATCATAACATAAAATTTCACTCAAAAACCTTTCAGTTTAAATTAAACTCAAAAATTATATAATATTAAAAAATTTCATATATATCTTAAACTAGTAAACAATGATATATTAACTGAAAATACTAGAAATTAGGAATAACACTCACTGTGAGAAAGTTAATATAGGTATTCCAAGTTGGTTATTCTATTTGTACAAATTATTAAATATAAATTCTGTTAATAATTTTTAAATTATTAGTTAGCATCCATGTGTCTAATATTGAATCTTAGTTGACATTTCTTATTTCCACCGGTCAGTCAACATAATATCGTTGATTCAACCGTATATCTGCTACTCCCACTCGGGCCTGAATATTTCACAGTAGTTAATGGCTTCAAACTATTCCTTTCTCAACCACATGGACATTTATGCATCACATGGACATTTCTTTTTCCCTTTTTCTAACTTGCATCACATGAAATTATTAACAATTTTCTGAGGAAATGTGGCCCCATGGTAAGTATTTTATAAAGGGTAGTTGTAACATGCCATGGTTGATCAATTGATAAATTATCAGTCCACTAAAAAGTTTCGAATACATAAAAGAGTCCGCTAAAAAATTTCGAATACATTTCTCTCAGTTGTAAAAAAAAGACAAGTATCTGCTAAAGATCAGGAAATATTTAACACACCTAAGGAGTGCAGGCAATAGGAAGTGGTAACATAGGTGAACAATGCATGCAGCCAGTAACTTAAAGGCGAGACAACCCTTGCTCCAGCGGCGTGCTCTGCGTTAAAAAAGTTTGACATAGTTAGAAACAAATTTACAATAGAAAATTCAGTGCGCAGTTCACAGTTTCACAACTAACCAGAGGAGCCCCCTTGGCTGCTCTTTCAGCCAAGTATGCACAAGGTTTGAAGAATTCTCCATACAAGTTTGACCATTTCTCCAGTTTTGAATAAATGTATTTGGATCCGATAGAATCTGCCCAAAACATGACGCCTCCCCTAATCCAGAAGTATCCGATTAAGTAAAACCAAGAATGTAGCAAGCTTTGAGGTAACAAATTTAGATATATTTAAGACAAACCTGTAGGGTGGGAAACCCATGCCCATAACACCAGCAATGTCTAGATCTGCTGCTTTGACTGCAATTCCTTCAGAGTATACTCGGCACGTCTCATTTACAACAGGGAAAAAAACCATCTCCACTATTTCCTCATCTGACAGTTTAGTCAACTGTATCCAAGTTTAAAATTGCTATTAGAGAAAAAGAGCAGAAGTGGGTAGCAAACTTGCAATAGTTGTGTACCATTAAATGTCAGAAATTGGTGCATATAATTTTTTCTATTAGTATAATAAAAATCACTGCAGGTCCTGTTCAGGCATCAAATGAATACGAACAGGAAACGATCACATGTAACTTGATGAGGGTGGAAGACCAACCTTGGGATCTATTGTGATACCAGACATGCTCCGCGCCTTCTCAATATATTTCTTTACTTCAGGGTCTGGACTTGCCTTGCGTCTATCATTGTAGATATAAAATCCTTTGCGAGTGCTTTCACCTGAATATGTACCAAGTTTAAATAAGACTTACAATTAGAATATAGTTAGAAAGATTTAATAATGTTTTTTCTTTTACAAATAACCCATGAGGTGTAGAATAGAACTAATCTTACCGGCTCTTTTATCCTCCATCATAAGGGGAAGTAGAATTGACTTGTAGGTTCTCTCTGGAAAATTGTCGATAAATTGCTTGCCAGTAGCAACACCAACACCAAAACCAACAAGGTCACATAGCCTGCATTTAAGCGTAGTTCAATTTAAGGACCTTACCATTATAATATATTTTTCATCGCACAAGACTTTGCAATATTTTATGATTTGAATACGTACCTAAATGGGCCCATTGGCATTCCAAACTTAGTAATTGCCTGATCAATCTGATAGATATCTGCACCTCGATCAACAAGTAAAAGGGCAGCTTGAGTGTACGGGAAGAACATCCTATTTACAGCAAAGCCAGTACAATTTCCTACAACAACTGGGGTTTTCTTGATCTTTTTCCCGACATCCAACAGGTCAACAATTACTTGAGATGATGTCTTGTCAGTACGAATAATTTCCAGGAGTGGCATGATATGAGCAGGACTGCATTACATCCATCGATAATTACTACATAAGATTTGAAGCTACTAGAAGAGGTGATGACAACTAAAAACAGATATTACCTAAAAAAGTGTGCCCCGATAATCCGGTCATGGGACTTGGTCCTTTTACCAATCAAGTTCAAGTCAATGGTTGACGTGTTGCTTGCAAGAATGCAATGTGGGGGACAATACTTCTCCAGGTCCGCAAATATTTGTTGCTTTAAGGACACATTCTCAACGACGGCCTGTACATAATATAATTTGACAGAAATGGTGAATAGAAATGTCACTAATCAGAATCAGGGCATCACAAGATTTAAGCATATACTATATATTTTAACTAGTACCTCTATCACTAAATCCACATCTTTAAAGCTATCATAATCAAGAACTCCCTTCAAGAGAGAGAAAGTCTTCTCAAACTTCTGCTGCGTCATTCTTCCTTTCTTGACACGCCTTTGCAAATTGGCTGTTTAGCAAGCAAGAAAATATAATTTTTAAAGAATAACTGATGTAAACCATCAGCCTTATACAAACAACGAAAACAAGGTGGTAAATCTGTAGCATCACCTTTGACTCTATCTATTCCAGCCTGTAAGAATTTTTCATTCACTTCTTTTAGGATCACGGGATAATTACTAAGAATAAGTGCTGTTGCTATTCCAGATCCCATCAACCCTCCTCCAAGAATAGCGACTTTGTTCATAGGTCTTGGAACCAAACCTCTATCAGTTACTTTTGGAACCTGTAGTAAAGTAAATCATTTAGCGGAACTACCATAGCTTATAGGTTGGTAGTTCTGTCATAACAGGTGAGGCTGACACGTAATGCAGGTAATATTAAACAAACTGATATAAATTATTAACTATTTACAAATGATTCTTCATTCTTTAGCAAGAATTTTAGGAGTTCTTTTGCGGGTATCATGATGATTTGACTTGGGTGTGCGATAATCCAAGAAGACATTATTATGATTGTAGAGATAATTTTAACTTTCTGTCACATCAACTCATCAAACATATAAATGACAAATGTGTGTCAGCAAAAACAGAAATACATAAACCGATTGAACTATTGAGGTAAGCTAAGTCCAAACTATAAAAAAAATTAATGCCACATTACCTAGATTGTGACTGGTTTCATTTCTTAGAGAAGACTTCATGCTAAATATTGGAACAAATTTGCAAAAATGGATCTTTTTATTAAATGGCATGCTCTCGTTCCTATGCATAAATGGCTAAATGGCATTAACATATCTTAGGCATGGGGTAACACAATGTCCTGACCAGTTACGAAGTAATATATGCAGTTTGAAGTAGCTACGTGTATTCTCATCCAACCTTTGTTGTACCACGTTGTGCAAAGAAGATGTGCACCAAACTTTTGCTAGTGTTTGAAGACAGAAGACTTTCGAAGGCTTCAGCTTCCTGCCAATTATTTAAGCACACAATTTGTCATGTGTTGTGTGGATAATGAAAATATAATAAAAAGGTAAGACAGGGCAGATATTAACCTTCCAGAGGCCTGCACGCGGACCAGAAACTATACCCTCTTCAATGACGTCAATTAGAACTAGTGGATGTTTGAGATTTGGAGCTTGCCTACGCGCCTGAGCTCTGGCAAAATTTAGTATTTCCCTTGCCTCACCAAGAGGCTCTAACTTGTCATTTCTGTAAAGAGTAGCAATCCATGGTCTTCTACGCTCTAAAATATCAAGGGCCCAGCGCCGAGCTGTGCTTACTAGTTCTGTTGGTGAAGCTATCGCATCAACAAGGCCCAAATCAAGAGCTTCCTCCCCTCTAACTGGCTTTGATGTCTACCACGAGAAAAGAAAGATTCTTAGTGTAATAACGACACCCATATTAGCAATATGGTAACTACTTCTGTTCCATAAGAGATGGCCATAGTCTCGGTGAGATGCGGTCAAGGGGCTAGTTGTGTCAGAAAGGAGTTAGGAGGATATGAAAGTTGTTATCCGCAAATAGAATTTGTTATCAGGAGCAAGGAGTTAGGAGGCGTTAAAAGAACAACGAGCTACATACCAGTATCATTTCAAGGGACTTTGCAAGACCAACAAGACGTGGAAGGCGCTGTGTCCCTGAAGCAATATTTCACCACAAGAGTGAGGAAGAGTAAAAACATACATGCCTTTGAACCCATTAGTACCAGCATTACCGACAAAAATAATAATTAAATAATGATAAGATAAGCTCCTTGAGAGGGGGTGGAGCATAAATTGTAGTAACTCATGACAATTTATACAATGTCCAGCTATCAAGACCCACTACAATATTCCGCCCAACTTATCCCAAAATGCACAGGGTTGTCAATCATGTCAGGCTTGTCAATTTAAGTCGTTCTACCTATTTATGTCAAATATTATGCACTACATAAAACAGTTAATTAGGGTCCTTCTATCATTCAAGTAGATTTATTAAAATTCTAACTTTTGCCCTAGTATATGTGGGAAGTACAGGTTAAGGCCTATTTTAGCCTTTGATTGTGAACTGCAACGCAAGATAGCCGCTGAGTGTTTACAGCATAATATAATTCAAGAAAACATAATAAGGATTATATGCTTAAGTAAACGACTAAGTAAGGACAAGCTGACTTCAATTTAGAACCTGACACACATTAACCACATGTATCAAATTGTTGAATTTCTGGCTAGATAAAAATCTACTTCATGTTATCAACATTCAAAATGTCATTTATTAGCATGGTATGCATCATGTGACATGACTTTTGTATCCTTTAAACTTGAGTGCATTTTAAGTTGTTTTCTTTTCTCCTCATAGCCCAAGATGTGCTGGACTCATTTTTGCAAAAATATTACAAGTTGCACACAAAAGAAGAAATATATAGAAAAACCCTTTAATTTTGGTTCATTCGATTTTTCAAAAGATTTTGAACAGGCGCATTACCACAAATCGTCTAAATACTTGGTCTCAACATTTCAATGCATGTTTTACCCCAAGAAAGATTTGAATAAGTTATTTTGTTGATTCAAGTAGGCTGGAATTTTAAAATAACTTGAAAAAAAAAAACCCTAAAGACATGTCATAAAATACAAGAATAACAAATTGTCGAACTTAGAGATATAACTTTGGACTAACATTGAAATTTCATAACTGCAATCTTACTTTATATAACAAGATTAATTTGATTCAATTTTTTGATGATTGAACAAACTCATCAACATCAAGTAAAGGAAGAGACACCAGTAGACCAAGAGGTCTTTAGTACAACAAGATGTCAATATTAATATTGCCAAACTCTACATATATATTTATGAAATTTACATCTTTTAGCATGTACTGGTCTATCCTTTCAATAGATCTAGGAAAAGGTCTTCCTTTTATTGTATTTTTCTTACTAAAGAATAATTAAGTCTAAACGTTGACTCTGTAAAATAGTGAACAAGATGATAGATAGTTGCTTCTTTAGAGATAGAATCGTACCTCCAAATCCGGGAATTACACCAAGCTGCAGCTCAGGTAAGCCTAGTTGAGCATGAGAAGTAGATATACGTGCATGGCAGGACTGAGAATAAGAGTGGAGTTCATCACGTTAAATTCAAATAAAATTTTCTCTAGCCTCTAGAGACAAAAACACAGAACTAACCATTGCAACTTCCAGTCCTCCCCCGAGGGCAAGACCATCAATTGCAGCTACTGATGGTTTTCTTGCAGCTATAAAACAAAACAAAAACAATGTTTTTGTGGTGGAAATATAAGTCAATCAGGAAGCAAAATTATCATCACCTTACCTTCTAAAGTGTCGGCAAGAATATCCACTGATACAAAACCAAGTTTAGGTGCTGGTGCTGTGATCAACATGTAAGCTAAATGTTAGCAAAAAACTGATAAAGTAACAATAAGTTAGTATATAAGAATCATAATAACATCATACATACTGTTTCCAGCTTGGAATCTTGCAAAGCCCGTAATATCAAATCCACCAGAAAATCTGCCATTTGCGCCTGCTCCAGCAAGTAAATTAGTTACTCTTACACATCACTATGACTAATGACTCATAAATATAGGAATCATCTGCAATTACACACCTGTGACAACAATTGCCTTCACATCATCCCTTTGTAATGCCTGGCTATAATTTTCTTGTAAGCTCTCTAGCACTGTGGAGATAACAGGGGTGTATACAAAAATGACCATTATAACTAGTATATTATACTTCTGTGATAATTACAAAGGTGATTTAGTTAATAAAATACCAGTGCAGAATAATGAATGCAAAATTTCAAATACACCTACCCAAGCTAATTCCATGGTGCATACGTTATCAATCATCCTTATAAATCTCTATACTACTTTCTCAAATTTGTGTGATTTACGGTCCAACTAAATTTCATTGGACTTTCCTCCATTTACAAATTTGCCTACACATTGATCCATCAAGAACTTGTTTGATCCAAATCTCGAATTTCCTTTAACCAAAAGACGAATTCCAGCTCTAACAATTGTGCACTCTACTCTTGATCTCCACAACATACACAAGTTTTGCAAATTATAGTAGCATTCTGTTTCGAACTACCGACCACAAGATGCATACCACATACGCAATTTGACTTCACCGACTTAAATCATACATACTTTCCTCCACTAGTAACAATGAATTCATATAATCCTATTCTTTCTACAAGCACAGAGAACAAGTATGAATTATTACGAATTTACGATTAGCAATTTTTCTTTGTTTACAAACAACAAAGTATAGGAACATGTGCAGCACGATCATAAAATCAACTTAACAGAGCAATATGGGATAGCTTACTGGTAAGGGCTCATCCTATCATCCGTGATCATGAGTTCGATTCTCGCTGACCCCAGAATTATTAAGAAAGAATACTATCATATAACCCAAAGAACTTACACAAATAAAACACAATCAACTAAACTAAACTAAACTAGCATTACCATATCAAATATCCAAAACATAAGATCAAAGCATCATACAATCAAAATCAACACCTCGAACTAAACTAACTCAAACTCAAAACATAATTTCTAAAACAACACATACATACATATATGTACATACATACCATCAACAGAAAGAGAATTAACTGGAGGATTGAAGAGAGTGATAACAGCAACACCATCAGATCCAACTTCCATCACTGTTCTTCCCATTTTTTAAAATTTCTCGAGAAACGTGAAATATCAAACACAACAAAAACACACACGAGGTAATGGTGTTTTAGTTTACACACAATTATTTGTTTTATTTATTACAGCATCAGGACGTTTACGTACTTCATGTTCACGCGCCCAAGTAACGGTGACCTTCACTTTCAGACTACACATTTGATTTTATATTTTTTTTTTGAAAAAGAAAATAGTATATACTCATTTACCTTTATATTTTTTTAATACCAAGTCTTTTAGTTGGTATTTTTATTTTTACTTATTAACAGTGATCCGGATAATTTATTTTTTGAAGTTTTTGGTATTTTGTAGTATATTATTTTGTATTCTTTTCAATTTGTCAAATAATATTATTTCTGGTCCATTATATAGGGTGTTCGACTATTTTCACGTATTTTCAAGAATTTTGACAATGTAGTTAGAATTAACACTTTTCAAAAAAAAAATTCTAAATTAAAATATATATATATATATATATATATATATTCATTTAGAAAAAAAAACTAGAATAATAAGCCGCGCTTCGTGGCGGCACTACAGTAATATTTTTAAAAATTACTAAAAATACTAGTATTTTTTGCCCGCGCTTGTGCGCACGGGCATTTATTTATTTTTGGCTTTGAAGTAAATAATATTATTTATTTAATTATCTATGAAAATATTAATTTTATTAATTAGTTAAAAAAAGTGTTGTCAATCGTTATCAGATAATTTGAAAAGTTTACATGTTTCTTTTTCAAATTCATTGTATTAAATACTAAACAATTGTATAAGTGCCCAGATTTATGAATATCATATGCAGCATCATATAATAAAAAGTAGCGCCTCTATGAAATAGATTATATTTTTTATAAGAAGGACAATTAAATAGTTTAATTAATTTATGTATATATAGTTATGAATATAAATTTTTGAAGATATAATTTGAGGAAAAATAATTTGCAATAATTGTGAAGAAATCAAATTTTATTTTTTTCAAGAAATACACTTTGAACAAATTAAAATTAAATGAGAATTAAACAATTGGCGTTGACTTCTCTTACATGTGGTTGATCTTAGTTAAGTTGTAAAGTTTTACTTGGGTTGAAATTTGTGTACAATTAAATTTCTTTTAGACAGGTTATTTTGAGAATCGTGAAAAAGTGGAACATTAAAATTATACACTTTAAAAAAGAGGAGTTTCGGTATATACTTGATTGAGTTGAAGCCTAAAATTTTAGTTACATGCAAAATCGATAAGAAGGAGAGAGTGATCGGAAGATCTACATTACCTTCAATCCAAAAGTTTAATATCGTGACTGACTATGGAGGTACTCGATTCTTACTATCTTCATCTTAATTCATTTATTCTGAAGAAAATGAATGTTCTGAAGTTGTTAGATCTTTAGTTGTTGTTTGCACTTATCTGATTGAATTGAATATGTGTGTTTATTAAACAAGCTTTTATGGTAATAGTAACGTCCCTTTGATTATTGATTGTTTGTGTATTTTGCTTTTCTTTTAACTGAATGGATGAAGTTCTGATTACCATAAGATTTCAGTGTATACAGGATACAATCTGCACACACAGGAGCTGGGAACGAATATATTCCCCAGGTATGTTTGTGCTAATTTACATTGTTTAATAGGTGATGTGCTTGTAGTGTTTGTTAATTGATTGTAATTTGTAACTTAACAGCAAATAGGCCACTCTTGGGGAGTTTTGTTTCATCAAACAATGATAATCATGGTTGCGGATCCTTTGTAAGTATAATGTACAATAACAATTTTTGAGAACTTTAATTTAGTTGGTTTTTCCTACTTTGCATAAAATAATCGTATACATTTGTCCTTGATTCACAGAGGATGCCTAAATCATTTTATAAAGAAATTGGAAACCAACTATCAACAAAATTGATTATTCGGTGTAAGAAAATTGTTTGGAAGGCCGAGCTTGATGAGGAAATGAAGGAAATATATGGTTTAGAAAATTTCATGAGGTTTTATGAAATTAAATTGTACAACCTTGTTCAATTTGATTACTATGGCAAAGATTTATTCATGGTTAAGATATTTAGAAATAATGGTACCGAGTGCAACTATCGGACGGTGGATCCTGAATTGTTTTTTAGGCATGAAAGTATGCATAGTTGGAGAAAGGAGCAATATATGCTAGACTGTAACTCGATGGAATATCACAAATCTCATGCTCTGTGGTTGTATAATGCATTTGATAACCATGTTGAGTCTTTTGATATCAAAATTGACAACGGTGATGTTGATCAAAGCTTCAAAAATCTGGTATGAAAAACAGAGTTTACATCCTATTTGAACATAGTATATTTTATTAACGTGTTAATAACAATTTTTTATCTGCTTTTGGTTATTAGAGATTGGATTCAAATTTGCAAAATCGTTATAAAGATTGGGAAGATGGATCAAAAGTCATTTTAAGATTGACAGACAAAACATGGGACATTCGTGTAGAGAGGACTGAAGATATTTGTATGTTTGGCAAATGATGGTATAAGTTTGCTAGAGAGACTGAAATTGAGACCGGAGATATATTGGTTATTTTTAAAGTAAGAGGTGTCGACCGTAACGTTCTAAATGTGTGTATTTTTAAAGGGCAAGATTCAGTTTTTGACAATAATCATGGTAGTAGAAATCCTTTTAAGTTTTTATATTCTACTTCTACAGATTTAATATATTTGTAAAATCGTAATTTGATTTATAATGTATTTGTGCAGGTAGCGACAAATGGAGTACATCCTTTTTCAAGATTATATCTAATTCTTCTTTAAATGAAGGATGACTGGTACGTCTATGGTTATTGTACTTAGTTATTTTAAAATTTTGGTATATACATTTAACTTTGTTCTAATTGCGATAAACTCTGTAAACTTTTGGTTTTATGTAATTATTGGTTAAACATACAATTGTCATTCTTGTTCATCAGGTTGTTCCCAAATTGATTATGCATAATTTTGAGAATAAATTAAATCAGATAACTGAGGTTGAAGTAGATGGTTCAAGATGGAGTATGTTTTACAACAGTAGTGGTGGATATTTGTCAGATATTAAAAAGATGACGGATCATTATAGATTGCGAGAAAAGGAAACTATAATTTTCACAATGAAATAGATTATTCATCACGTGTAAAAGGACTTGACAAATGTGATTTTAGCAACTGGTTGTGGGATGTTAATTGGTTTTCAGACTCAGGTTCCTATGCTTTTTGAAGTTATATTTATATGTGTTAGTTTTTAGGCTCAATTTAAAATCAATCTTTTTAAGTTGATATTATTACATTAATTAGAAATTAATATATAATTTTCAGATTCTGAAGAGGAAGGCCAAATTCAAATTGAAGATGAAATTCGCAGACAGAATGAAGAAAGATTTGATAAAGTAAAAATATGCAGTTAATTATTTTAAAGTGAAGTTGTAGTTAGAAGAATGGAATTTGTCAATTTGGATCAAACTCTTATCATCATTTTTTGGTCGATATATTTGATTGTCCAGGAGCTTATATATCCACAATTTGTGATTGCGATCAAGCCTGACCAAATTAGGAATAACAACATGGTAATAGATTTATATTCTTTGTTATTTCTACTGGATTAGGGATTTATATAAAGTTGTTATACTAACATGTTCATTTAACTTTATTGATTTTTTATCAGAGACTTCCAGATAGATTTGTATTAGAACATGAGGACCACATTCCGGCAAATGTTAAACTTCAATTTCCATCTGGCCGTGAAATAAATGTTTGCTTCAAGAAGAATGAACATTCTTTATACAATTTGGTTGTTTTTTTTAAAGAAATCATTAAAATCTCTGGTTCAATTATTATATTCAACTATAAAGGTGAGGGTAAGTTTTTGGTTAATGTGTTGAACGACGATGCATCGGAGGTTCAATATCTACCTCTGCGAAGAAATTCCAGGGAAGCGGAATATCAGCAAGGCAAGTTGAATCACAAATACTGATTTTTCAATTTTATAATAGGTATTAAGTCAATTACGAATACGCATCAAATATTAGAGATTTCATTTGTTAATTTTGTTTGGCCAGATTTCAGCGTAGGCACTGGTGTGAGATTTGTCTTATATGTTATTGGCCGAGCATATGATTATGGAGAAATAGTAAGTTCAATCATGTCGAACCTATTACTTTAAGAGTTTATTTCAATTGCTTAATTGTAATTGTAAGTTGAATGTTGTACCTATTTGAATTTTGGACCTTTATAAACTTGGATTAAGTTCAATACAGATACTATATTGCAATTTCAGTTATGATTTTTTATTATTTTCTAAACTGAAATGAGATAATATTGTATAATCATGCTGTGTGGGCCATCCCAGAGTCATTTCACACCAGATTCGGAAAGTTTATTCCAGCTACAGTTACATTTGCATTGCACGATGACAAAATCTTTCATGATAATTATGTTTTAAATGAGCAGAAAATGTTGGGTTTGCTTGAGATGATACAATTAGAATATCTTGAGCGAAAGGATATTCTGATGTTTATGTATCGTGGAGATGGAAGGTTTGACATTGTCATATTTGATAAGTCAAAAGTTGAAAAATTGTATCAACGCAATGAAGGTGGAAAAGGTATTAATATCACATATTACATTATATTTATAATTTGGTGGATGAGATTTTTCAAATTATTGCCCAAACACCTCCTGTTATACGTATTAAATCTATTTTTTTTGCTAACAATGTTGAATATTTAAAGTTCAAACAGGAATGCAGTTGGATTCAGTTATTTCTGAAAATGTTCAAGAGGAATCAATGGCAGAAGCAGAACAAAATGAACATATTGAAAATACTGAAGAAGATGCAATGATAGCTGAGAATAATTCTGAAAATGAGGCAGAGCATGTCTTCGATGATGAACAAATGATTGATATAAATTTTGAATTCTCAGTGTCTTTAACATTGTCAAATGTGGATCATTCATCACATGGAGTGGTAAGTTTTATTTAATATATAGAGTATCAAATAAAGTATCTATATAATTTTTCTATATTCACCTTCTGACTTAATTTTTCCAATTATTGTGATTGTACAGCATATTCCCAGAAATGTCAAACCACGTAACAGAGAATGGGAATTTAGTGAGAAGGTTATACTTAGAACAGCAAGAGGCAGTTAGGAAAGTAAAATAGTATTTAACCATGCAATTCCACGCTTTTCCGCGGGATGGAACAAATTTGCACGAGATAATAATCTAACTGAGAACCAGACACTTGTTTTTGTATTGGTTGAAGAAGACGATGGAATATCATTTGATATTCAAGTGTAATCGAACAACTGATTCTAAAGTTTGATCCGTAGTTGTTAAACTATGTTAGTCCTTGTTAGTATGGTAGATATCAAAGACAAATTGTATTAAGTTTTGGATGACTGTTAAATTGAAAATACGTTTGCTTCACAATTGTTACATACTATGCATGATGGCGCATATTATGGATTTTATAAAATTTGTTTTCTTTAACATTTATATATTAAAAATCATAGTGGAAAGCACTAAAATTCCATAATATATAGAAACGCAACTTCATAGTACATATGTAATTCACTTGAACTGAATTCAAATTTCAACCCGGTGCCTTAAGAATTTAATTAGTTTACTGGTTAAAATTTAATGTTAAAACAAATCTTTTCAGAAACTTATCTAATATGTCAATGAAATTATGATTGTGGAAAAACTTTTTTTATAAATTAATATGTAGTATAACTTCCTCAATGTGAAAAACATGTATGCGAATTATATATCATAGTTGATTATACTTACATTATTGTATCTCTCGATTTAGAGGAATGAGATTTAAAGCCATGAAAATACCATTAGTAATTAGAAAAAGACCAATTCATACATGAAATGTTTTTATTTAAAATAATAAATTGGAGTTATTACCTATTATGTAGTTTACTTTAATTGATAAGACTTTGTTCTACTAAAAATTCATTGGACCGTATAAATAATGTGCAGTGCAAATCCATTGATGAAAAACTTGTATGAATTTCTTATTTATGCATAAATAATTGTATTTCAAACTAATAGACTTAGAATATTACCAGGAATAAATCTTTTTCATAATCAATCCAAAATAATTCAAGCCAAATTTATTATGTCTAAAAACCATAAAATAACATGAATGTTTAGAACATTCGTTAAAAACCAAAGGTCTTTTTCAGAACTCCTAATCTCAAAATATAAAATGCTTTGAACTATCTTAATTAGACAGTAGTTATTGAGAATTTCCACTTCTTCATCGAGTTCAAATCACACCTGCGAAGGAAGTACACAAACCTGTAAATTAAACTTTATTATTTTAGATTTTGCATTAATAGAAATCAATTGACACAAACTACCTTCTCCTTTTTCACTTGCTTCAGTGGTAGATTCTTTGTTCCAACATTTCCATCTACATTCCCGGCAGTGTCATATTCAAGATTTGTAATAGTGATTACACTTTCATCATTCACTCTCTTGAGTCGGTTTGAATTGGTCGACCTCTGTGTGTCAGGAGTCTTCAAGGTATCTTTGCTCAATGAGTGTGTTGATGAGTACTGTGTACATAACATTTACAATAACCAAGTAAGCCATTCAAGTGCAATTTAAGGAATGAATGAAAAACAATAATAAAGAACAAATGAGGCCAAATAACTAAGCGAACACATATGATACGCAATAATAGAGTACATTCTTTTATTAGCAACTTCTAGGATGATTGTAAGACAATAAGATAACACATATTAGAGCTACTACCTGAGAATTTTTGAATCCAACACTGAAATCATCATCATCAAGACAGTTGTTTTCAATAATTTCAAATCCTCTGTACATGTCTATGACCAAGTATGTGTGTGAACCTTTATTCACATTATCATCACTGATACAAATAGTCAAAGTATACTGATTTCCTTCAAAACTCTTCAGAATGTTTGGGAATTCATCAATCTTCCCTTCCTAATGAAATTAAAGATGATGAATTCAATAATTTTTATTAAATTGTTACATGTGGAACAATAATGTGAGAAGGCTAATAAATATAAGCAAATACCCTTTCGTGCTATGTCTCAACATCATATACTGTTTTGCCGATTATATTTTCAACTTCTCGATTTAACACGATAAATGCAGCTGCTCCAGTGGCATCATCAGCAACCATGCACAAACTAAACCTATAAAAATACAAAACTATCAAATTATACCATTTGCAAGCAAGTAAAATGATGATTACAGTTAAACTATTTGGAATCATATTTTATTACCTCTTATCAGGAAATGGGATATTTCTTTTACATTCCTCACATCTAAATTTCCCATTTATCATATCAATCTCCCTTTGACATGAGGTACAGGCATCATAGTTCCAATCTTTTGTTTCCTTCACTGTTCTCACTGTTACTTGATACATGATTTTTTTCTGTTTTGATAAACAAATCAAGTAGATAAAATTTGATTCATGAAAGTAATAGTTTTGACAGAATGATAAAATGTCGGACGCACCACGATATATCCAGCGTCAAGGTTTCTTAATTCAGCAACAGCCATAACATGAGTCTTTTCACTGTCAGCTTTGACAGTTTGATACTGGTAGAAATCAGGTGAATTTGCTCGATAATATCAAAGCAATTTGTTACAATTTTTAACATTTAAATGAATCAGTTCCAATATTTCAAGTGTTTTATGATTTAAAATTTTGAAAACAAACCTCTGTTTCATCTGAATGACTGTACGATGGTTGTAATTAATGTAGAATCGTGTAGCACCGACATTTGAAACATATGGCTCTCCTGTCAAGGAAAATGAGACATATACAATATAAGACTAATAATAGGAATAAAATTATATACTTATTGTGACTTGGAAGTACCTTTATACTCATTATGTTTACAACTGGCAACGATTATAATAACTGGTGTTTCCGTAACCTTGTCTAACTCAGAAACAAATGCTTCAGCCAACTCATCCCAAAAACACACTTTAATGGAAGCACTACGAAAAAGAAGATTGATAAGTTTTCAAGATATATTTGCAATGTGCAAATCCATTTATGTGAAGTTAGATATGGATACTTATAATACCTGTCATCCGTAAGAACGAACCTAAATGAACACTGCTCAATTTCTTTCTGATTTGTAAAGTGACGAAGAACATCTCTATCTTTCAACACTCCAATAACATTTGAAATCCGTAAAGTTATATATAATTAGATTAATAACAGAGATTATTCGATATAATCTAAATAACTGTACTTGTATAATACTCTTTCAATTTCATACCAATTAAATGGTTGTTATCTGGCTGCTTAACAATATCTCGGATATCAGCAATATCGAAGAAATCAAATTCAATATTGCATATCATCTTTCCCATTTTCTGTTCATCTTCAATCTTCACAACTTTTGTATAATTGGACAGCCAAATTTGTTTGTCATATCTTGTGCATCTCAGTGATTCCTTGCGGTAATTCTTGACCGAAAAATTTCTAATGGAATACATTTTTCCTTCTTCAAAAGTATCCTTAAACTCATCCATATAGTTTGGCCATATGAAAGCATGCATTCTGTTGTACTGTTCCATCGTAACTCAATTTAGAAAAATTTATACAATATGTACTAAAATGATTGTATAACATAATAAATAGTGGCAAATGTCAAAATAATTTAAATTGTGAATTACCTTGTCATCCAGCAACAACATATTACGGCCTTTGAATTCCTTATCTCCTCTGGTGCTATATGAGTGATGAATGACCCTAACCTTAATTCTCCATTCATACTTCTTATCATCCAGAGAATCCAAACTGTCATACTTGATCATAGTCGACATCTTACATTGCGAAAACAGATTTGAATAATAAAATATTTGTAAAAATGGTTTGCTTTTAAGATAGATGAGTGCAACTATTATTTATCAAAATCTTTACTTACAAAAAACCTCAGAGAATAACAAATGCCTTCTGTAAACAGCTTGATGAGTCTGTCAAAAGTTCTCGGTTTTTATAGAATTTGAGATATACATTTGTGAGAAATAACCGGTTGAAATGTAGATTGGAAGAAAAATCTATTAGAGAAACCTGCAAACATATCACATTGATTTAGGCTATGATATAGGGATTTGCAAAAAAATTGCAGACAGTTATTTTAGATTGTAACATTTTATAGAGTTCAAAAAATTCTTGTATCTTCTGTTTTGATTCTTCTAATCTATTAAAGGTAGTTTATCTTTTGAAGACTTTATATTGCACCGAATATCCCTTTTTTGAAATTTAATTTCTGGTATTTCCACGTATCATGATCAATAACCAATATAACTCTTCACTATTTATGAACTTATAATTGATTTGTAGCCAAAGTTAAGAATATGTATTACATTAAGAATTTGGTAAAATCAAAGTTTGAAATCTAAATAGTGTCATTCCTACTTGTCATGACCAATAACCAATATAATTCTACATTATTCCTCAACTTATAATTGATTCTTAGACAATGTTAACAATATGTCTTAGATTAAGAATTCGGCCAAATAAAAATTTAACACTACGCGTAAGCTTTTGGCTACTGTTTATTATGTCAACTTTGAAAATTTAAGAGTAGCGTATTAATACAATTTAATATTACATATATTATATCAGTCATTCATCCTTATACTGTTATATTGTAACACTTAATATAAAAAATATGATCGCCATTTGTAAGACTTCTTTACTTAATGAATCAATTTGTTCTAGCAGATCTTCCCATAAATGAGTATTTAAATAGTACAGTGTACTGTAAGCTAACAATATAAATTATAAAAGAACTATACATTTGCTTGCTCTTGGATATATTGTCATGATACTTTGCAAGATCAGAGCCTTTACTGATATTGTCAGTGAAGAAGAGTGGCTATCTCAACATGTCAATACAAACTGATGTAAGCCTAATGTAATTTGCTAATTTATCAGTACAACAACAAATTCATGTCAAACCATTTTGGGTACTGATGTGTATTGGACGATTGTTTTAATGAAGCTTAACATCGTCTTTCATCATATTCTTTCAGAATATCGATACACATTTCCAAACAAAAACTGACATAAATTCTGAGAGTTATAATTGTATTACTGTTATAGCTTCAGTATAGTATGTATGTTTGAGACGGTATTGTATAATTTAAAATGTAGTAAACATAATAGCGAATATTGGTCAGTCACTATTACAAAATAAATATAACCTTTACCAGGTCAATATGTGTATATCATTGGAAACTTTAAAAAGTTTGCACAGTACTGGAACGACATAAAATGTTTCAAATGAAACAACTGAAAAAATAAAACGCATGTTCAAACATGAATTCTTATTTAAATAGTAAACAGGAATATTCTAAAGCAGATAGTTTGGACACTTTAAAGAAATGTCCTGACACTGCGTATTAATCCAAATATGAAAAAGACAATGTAACGCACATCTCCTGCCAATATAAACATGATATATCAGTGCCTATTTTATTGAATCAGAATTGTTATAGATGTGTAGATTAAATGAATAACAAATATAACATTTTACAACAATAATTAAAGTACTACAATAACTGAATTTGATAAATTTAAAATATTAATTATTTTCAAATTTCTTACTATGTCTGAAAAACATAAATTACCTGATTGTAAAAATCAATTATCGCCAAGCCCATTATAACCAATAATATCAAGCCTGCAAAAGATAATATTAGATTAATATTTTAATCTTGACAAATCTTTTAAAGCCTGCAAATTAATGTAATATTTCTTGTGTGAATACCAATGCTTGAAATTAAAGACCTCAGCCCAACCCTCTTTAATATAAATCTGAGATGCTGGAGTATTAGTGATTGAAACATTGCCTAACATTAAACATAATACACGAAACATAAGTTAGAGATGAGAGCTAATAATCACATACACTTCCGTCTTAATCTATTACATAAACAACATAAACATAAACACTTACCTCTATACATTGCAAATTTTGCACTTGACATAATGAGTATGACCGGTGTTATTAAATCGTCTTCATACAATGGGGTCATTCTTTCAGTTAATTCACCCCATATATGCACATTAATAGCCGACCTTGTAAAAGCAATGAAAATTTAAAATTAAACAAATGCGTAATTACTCTTTTTGTTAGAATGTGGATCTTATTTATCACAACCTGCCATGACGAAGTCTGAACCTTATGAGATTTTTTGGTCCAAATATCGTATTGATCATCATGCTTTGCTGAATACCTTCAACTACTCCAATTACATCTGCCATCATGTCATGTTGTATTCAATAAGATTGCAATGATTTATTTATAGAATAACTGTCAGGATATACAATGATACCTATGGAAAATGTATGTTCCACTGCATAATTTTCATGATTTGAGACTATGTCAGGCAATTGCACAAAATCAAAATTGTGTGTTGGTAAGTTCTCGAGTTCATGATTTTCATGAATGGCATTGACCATAGTTGAAGGTGAGAAAATTTTTTTCAAATAAGAACGAACAGGTCTAAGTTTTCCATATGCTTCAGTAGTAAGAAAATTATATACTTCATACATCTATCCTTCAACAATAGTATTTTCCAAAGCATTCCATAAGTCCGCCCTAACAAAAGCATGAATACGATCATGCTGACAAACAAAAAATAAACAATGATTACACTTGTCTATTTTGTAATATCAAGTTGAATACAACCAATGAAAGAAATTGTGATTACACTATAGTATTGTCAAACTATCTGTTACTCTGTTTTACCTGATAGTCCATAAGAATCATATTACAACTGACGAAAACTCCAATCCTGTTGTTCGAAGGCCAAATCCTTGTAACACGTACTCTTATCCTCCAGTTGGTGCTGAACATGTCTAGTGAAGAAAGCGGATGGTAGTTATCCGTCTCTGTAATGAATTTAGTTTATGCAAATATATTAAACATTCAGTCAATAGATCGTCAGTTTATCAAATTATGCAAGTAGAGATAATATCATAACTTTAACATACTAACCCATAAAGATATCAACTTCTCCGGGACAAATTTTCGTGTGAAGCAGTGCGTATGAATATATGATCCGTCTTAAAAGCTTCGTGTTCACATAGATAAAAGCTAGAATTACGAAAATTATGTCATACTAGAAGCAATAATGCAAAGATATGAAAAGATTTGGGTTTGTTATGAAGCTGATAAGATTACATGTATTGCGCGGAGAGATTTGTTCAGTTGCATATATCATAACATCATTTAATTTTGGTAAATGTTTTGGGTAACAAATATAAAATCGTTGAATTTGAGAATAAATGGTTTTATGGATACAAATTATCAATACGTTTGTTAAGACCGATATTTATTATACACGGCCATTTGGTTTACAATAAATTTATGTTGGAGACAATAAATTTTTAATAAAGTCTTTAACTCGCGGGTAAAATTTTACTTAAGTTCCGTATCAACTACAAATACAACGTAATACATGTTTAAAGTTAGGAACATATCAAAAAACAAATATTTAATCCGTTTTATTTAACGATGTATAAGTATTTATATACAAACATAAGAAAAATATTGAGAGTGTGATTATATATACCATTCAATAATAGTTCAACTTGAATAATTAATAACAAATAGAAGGATAATTTCAACTGGCTAATAAAGCTCCATATTCTATACTTGGACAAATGTATTAAAATTAAAATATTACAAAATGCATAGCTTTAAACAAAAAAAAAGTTTTTCGTATTACCTAGGACATCAACGATTGATTAGCAGCAAAGCAAATAATATATCACCAAATACTTTATTATTCTAAAGCGATTAGTTAAATAATATATGCTATAAAGATTTTATATTACCTCGAAATAAAAATTTTAAAGTGATTATGACGATTCCTAAAGACTAAGTTGAAATGTAAGTTGGACTAATTCCTTTTAAAATGACACATCAATGGAAAAATGAGATAAATTAAATAGTACAATTTAAATAATAAACCTTACACTTTACCTAATCAATTTATTAGCAAACAAAAAAACCATTGAAGACTAATTTCAAGATTATTGTTAAACCATTACATAAAAATTGAAATGTCAATAAGAAGAACATTAGTTTGTGACTTAAAATTCAAAAAGTCACTTCGTTTTTAAATTTTTAATATCGACAGATTATACAAATCTTGATATGTACTTAAAGGCAGTTGTTGCTTTGTCCATATTTCCTTTCTAAACTGTGCAGTATATTCAATTTAAATTTAAAAATTTATTCCTTAATTGTTTTTGTTCATAAATAATAAGTAATCAATTTACAATTTGCACAGTACACCCAATTAAACGCCAATATACTATTTGCTTTGAAGTTGTATTTTATTTAAGGAATCTCGATTATATAAAACATGGTATCTTGTGCTTTAATTTTGTCTCATGTTAAAAATACAACGTAATACGTGTTGAGAGCACTTTGTAAATGAAAAAAATATTGATTTTTTAAATAAATTTAAAATAATAAGATACAATGCTAAGAAAATTGTGAAATGTGTGAATAAATTCATAATTTAAAAAATAATATAAATAAAACAACATGCAAGTATGATCAACTTAATAATATTGACATTTAATATATTTCTTCATTCAACAGTAATTTGATGATATGTTTATTCTATAATAAAGTATCGTTAAATGATGAAAAAGATAATATAAATACCAAGAATACTATTCAATAAACCCAATATTTGGCCTAATCAAATGATTATAAGAAATCTAAATCTCATTACATTGGTTTCAATCTTATTGTACTGTGAGGGAAATCAAAAGCATAAAACTGGAAAACATGTTTTACAAACACCAGCCAATACTGATAATGCTCGGACGCATCATTTTCCTTGCTTTATATATTTGTTTATTCCTTAATTGTGAACATGATCATCTTCAATGAAATTTCAATCCACATAACCATCTTCCTGAATCCTGGAGAGGAAAATAAAGGTAAAAAACTTCAAAATCATCGGCATTATATTTTATTGGTTAACAATTAAAAGTATAATATATGTAAAATTTAGTTGACAGTAATCTATGTAATATAAGTAGCATTATTGGAATTTCCTAATATAGAAATGTTACCTGTGCCTTGATAAATTGACATTTTCCACAAAAAATAAACAGCAAACAGTTATACCTATAGATTGCAATAAGAGTAAACTAAATTGGTTCTTACTAAAATTGACAAAAGAGGTCTTACCATACATCAATCGAGCTGTAACACTTGCTAGAACAACAATAGTAGGATTTTCCAAATTCATTTCATACAACGGATCCAATAGTGCAACTTGTGATCCCCAAAATGTTACTATAAAGGAATTTCTACAATACATATTAAAATAGTAAAAGTATCAAATAACTTGTTGATATGGACAATAAACAAAACAATAACAAATCAATTTATACCTTCCATCAGTAAGATTGAAACGAACAATTGTCTCATCTCCATATTTTGAAGGCAACACTTTTGGAGGTTCAATATCTTGAATAAGTCCAACAACATCTAAACATTATACTATTAAATCAAACTTTCCGATACTTAGCGATTTAACTTAACTTAAATTTAAAAAAACAGGGAATGTACCTATGGTATTAAAATTAGTGTAATCTCTTGGTATTTTGAATAATTCATCCAGCTTAGTGAATTCAAATTTGTGTCTTGGGATAGTAAAATCATCGTCAGGTACATATTGCACAATGCTTGAAGCTGTAATAACAATGCACATTGTAGAAGTGACAGGCCTATGAATTCCAGAGAATAATTTAGTCTGAAAATTAGAAATCTCATAAAGATTTCCCTCGATAAGAGTATTGGCAAAGAAAACCCAAACATCCGGATAAATGGAAGCATGGATATGATAATCCTGATAATGAACAATATTACATGTTATACATAGATTTAAAATGGCAGTTGCATATATTGTTTGAAACTATCATCTTATATACGGTGTTCTTGCAAACATGAAGGTACCTCACAATTGAGAAGTATGAGGTTTTGTTTTATGAGCATGACACTGTCATGCGATATTGTAGGCCACATCCGAGTGACACGTACCTTGACCTTCCAGTCTGTCCTGCTCTGATTAAGTGTTATTAGCTTATCAAACATGATTTATCTATAAGAACACGTTATAGGTAAGTATAACAACACTTTTTATAACTGTATCCTAATGTTTGTGTCTAATGATGAGAAGGTATCAGTATAAAAAATAGAAGAAAGTATGAACAAAAGTATATATGTAATGCTGTACTAACCTTGATGAAGTGCAAGGGAGCCTGAACGTTTGTATATCTTCTTGACTTGTTTATATATAGCTTCTTGAGCCTATTTTGGTGTAAACAAATATATCTGTTTGTCAAACTCTGTTAGGAACGATTGGTAGAGAAATTGGTTGTGACATATCAGGTAAATCAATCTTTACAATCAAATATTATCATGATCAATGATATCAATTATGTGGACTATTACATTTATGGAAATAAAGGAAGATATGCGATATAGAATATCATGTCGAAAATTTCATAAAATATCTAATTGATAACAAATTTAAATATTGATTACGGTTGACACTTCCGTAAATATAAATTTAAATATGTGATAAGTTCAAATTTTATGGAGTCAAATCAATATAATATGATCTTGATTGATATATATATTATATATATTTTGCTTATAGTCATTTATACGTAAAAAATTGTAGTCTCTAATTATTTATTGATAAGTAAGACGGTGCATATGAAAAGGACTTTTATATGTCAACTATGTGGCCAGGTTAATAACTTGATGCCATATTCAAGGTTAAAAGAAAGTGTCATCATACTTGGAAAAATGTATCACATTCTATGTATCAATCCGGTTTATTTAACCAAAATATTGAACTTATTGTTTGGTATTTGTTTGATACAAATAAAAAAACTATGTTTTAATAAGAGAATTATATACGTCGTGGTAAATGCTAATAAATCACCATTCAAAAAAGAAGACAATTTATTATGAATACATTTGAACATATATATAACCAATCTTATTAGCAAATATTGTTATACTGTAAGAGAAAACAATCATTATTATTTGGAGATTATTACAAATAGCCTAAGGTATCAGATCATAAAAAATTTCTTCATACACAATATTATTTGTAATATTGCATGTTCCTCCTTGTGCATTCTCTATGAAGAACGTAAGACCTTCAGGCGAAGTAACACGGCTCACCGCGACATACAATTGTCCATGGCAAAAAACAGCTTCTGGCAAGTACAAACCAACATGGTCAAGTGTTTGTCCTTGGGATTTGTTAATTGTCATTGCAAAGCAAACCCGTAATGGAAATTGTAATCGAACCAAGTTGAAAGGTAAATTGGTATCTGTCGGACATAGCTCAATCCTTGGAATCAAGTGTTTTGTTCCAGCGTGAATTCCACCAATTACTTCACAGATTATAGTGTGCTTATAACATTTCCTAACAATCATGCGAGTTCCATTGCATAGTCCTATAGTCTGATTAAGGTTTCTCATAAGCATGACAACAACACCTTCTTTTAAAACTAAACTATGTGCAGGAAGCCCAGGTAACTTAATAGAATTAAGGTACTCTACTGGGAAGGCAGAAGTGAGGTTATCATGACAACCAGTTGGACATTGAACTGAATCAGAACTAAGATATGTAAATGACTCAACTGGAATCTTTTGTAGTATAAGATTATTAACATGATCAACAACCTTGTTCGTTGGAGTCAAAACAGCACGCTCACGCAAGTATCCAACTTCAGTATAACGATGTATCAAGTCTGGGAAAACAGCATCAATAAGTTGGTTAACATCACTACGTTCGGATTCAATGCAATATTCTCTTGAAATTTTTATAGTTGTGAACATGTCATGTGCAGTACTTTCAACAATATTCGGAATGTTACCATCGCCAATGTCAAGTACCCACTGACTAAATTCCTCAATACACCGTCTCTGTAATTCTGAATTTCCTTTTCGTAATAGCATGTTTTCCTTCAAAATGAATAACTGACAATCAGACCATAATGGAGATCGAGATATAGATGAGTGAACAATATCACTTCTAGATCCTTTGGTAATAACAGGCAATATTTGACGGAAATCACCACCTAATAAAACAGTAATCCCACCAAAAAGCTTACTATATCTATCTGGACTGACAGATCTCATGATATCACGCAATGAACGATCTAAACATTCAAAGGCAAACCTGTTCTGCATCGGTGCTTCATCCCAAATAATAAGACTTATTTTTTTGATAAGCTCGGCAATATCAGAGTTATGAGGAATAGAACATGAAGACTCTTCATCCAATTTTAAAGGTATTTTAAATCTTGAATGTGCGGTCCTACCACCAGGCAACAGAGTAGCAGCAATACCAGAGGATGCAACAGGTAACACGATTTTCTTTTCTGACCTGAGTTTTGTAATAATTGTATTCTAGAGATAAGTTTTTCCATAACCTCCACTTTCGTAAACAAAAAAGAAACCTCCATGTTATGTCCCAAAGTATTGTAGAAGGGGGGGTTTAATACAATACTCATAATTATTTCGATTTCATTTT
>PHNY01198338.1:39812-50688 GCA_003724115.2 Anethum foeniculum | reverse complement strand
GAACATCTATATTATATTTAAAATATGATTGATTTTTATATTTCTTTGTAAGAACTTCATAGATATGCATGCTTGTTTCAAATAGGATATTTACAATATAAAAATTTGAAAACTAACCTCTATGTACGTGACTAATCGAATAGATCTTAAAGAAAGATCATCTACAAACTTGCGCATATAAACATAAAAAGAATTAGACGATAAGATAAAATTGTAGAATGCTAAAACCTGTTTGAAAGAATATGCAAGGATCAGATTAGATAATAAAAAGCTTCAAAATAAATATAAATTTGATTGATAAGATTTAAGTATGCCCATAATTTTCTTATATGTGTGTGTGTGTATATATATATATGTATATATATATATATATAAAGATTTATATTATATTTGAAATATGATTGATTTTTATATTTTTGGACTTTCCTATAAATTTGAATGTAAATAAGAAAAATTTAAGTTAATTTTTTATATTTGAAATATGATGATTTTTATATTTATTGACTTTTCCATAAAGTTGAATGTAAATAAGGAAAATTTAAGTTAATTTTTTATATTTGAAATAGGATTGATTTTTATATTTGTTGACTTTCCCATAAAATTGAAAGTAAATAAGGAAAATTTAATTGAATTTTTTATATTTGAAAAAGGATTGATTTTTATAATTATTAATTTCCTTTTAAATTCGAATATAAATAAGAAAATTTTAAATTTTATGAATTGATATACAGAAGCTCTAGAAAATTAGATAAATATGATTCAGACGATTATAGAGCTCTTGTGAGTTTTCCTTTATATATATAAAGACTAGTCGATAACCCGTGCGAAACACGGGTTCGAGATTAAAAATATCAAATTAGTATGCGAAAAATTAAACCTCATACTCATCTCATACTTGTGCGAAACACGGATTAAAATTAAAATATTAATATCAAAGATTAAATTGATAATCGAAAAAAATTGAACCTGATAAGAATTTACGATATTGCTTATCAAAAAAAAAAAGAATGTACAATAAATAAAAAGTATGTAGTTAAAAATGAATTGAACCCGGTGTAGTTATGAAATTCCACCTTATAGCGCCTAGTAGTTGTTTTACTTGTTATAGGAATTTAATTCGTTACTAATAAGATTCTTTTGTGATACGAATTATATAATTATATTATGAACCAGACATCTTTATTATTTTAGACAATTACTTTACTTAATATAACTTGATAATTATTTTTTAATATGGTTTATTTAATATTACTTAACTATGATAACAATTGTTTTTCAAATTAAAAGTAAATAGATATTATTTTACTTATTTTAATATTACTTATTAAAATCTAAATACAACTAATAAATTCATTGTTGTTAAATATTTTTTTTTAATTTAGAATCAAATTAACGCTTGCTCACTAACAAATAAACTTGTTAAATCAAAAAATTTCAGTTTAAAAGTAACTAAATGTTAATAAAGCATTTACTATTACTTATGCTTTGACGGACATTAACTAATAATAGAAAACAAAATCTATAGCGAATAAAAGTCCATTTATGTTAGTAGTTGAGATATAATAATATAAAATTTTAAAAATAGTTATATAATTATTTAGAGTACCAAAATTTGATATTTTTGTATTTTAATAAACATGATTTCGCTTATTAATAAAGAGAGTATAGATATAAAAAAAAAACTTTTGCAATTATAAAACTTAGACAAAACAATTACTAAGAGCATCTCCAATAGTCTCTTAAGTCACTCTTTAAATATAATATAAAAAATTGACTCTTAATAACTTAGTGTACATTCATCTCCAACAATGTTCTTTACATTCACTTTTTAAACTATTTTTAATTATTAAAAGTACTTTTATCAAACAATAGTACAATATAAAGTGGAGAGAGAAAGTGATTGCTTAGAGTACTTTATTTTAAAATATAACTTAAGAGTGGATGGTATGCTCTTAAAAATAAAGAGGAAAGAGTGGCTCTTAGTAATTTGAGGAGGCACTAAGAGTCTGTTGGAGCTACATTTTTGTCCATCTTCTTTAAATTTTCACTTAAGAGCCAATATAAAGAAGTTTTTGGAGATGCTCTAGTACACTACTAAAATAAAGTATGTATCTAGGTAAGTTTTCCAACTACATACTTAGAAGTTATTTATCCTCAATACTTTATTATAAAATTTTAACTTTGAAGTTTTTTTTTTACGAACAATGAAAGATTTATTAAAACATTAAAACACGTTAGGTACAAATATCCGAACTGTCAACTACAATCTGATTGTGAAACAAAAATAAGCTAAACCAAAGCTGTTTTGTTTTCAGATTGCTTAACAAATAGAATATTCAAAATCTTTGATCTAAAAAGTATTACAATGACATCTCGAGCAATCCAACCTACACCAGTTGTGAAATTAGTAGCATCACAATTGACATTCACATAAGTGTTATCTATAAGTGTCATCTGTAGCGCAATGTTCAAAAATATTAGTTACATCAACTGATATTGGAGTACCAAATACCCTCATAATACGAACAATTTTTTGTCGTGAATGGTAAGCTCTTGCGATATACACTAATACACCACAGTCTCAGATTCGATGCGAGTCTTGCAGATCTCCCAAAACATCATATAAATTTTTTTCAGAAAAATTACTGAAACCCATAACAGGGTACATAAAAAAAAAACATAACACACTAACATCGCAAAAAGATGGACATGACTAACAACCTTGATAACAATGTACTCGACAAGATCTCCTCTAAAAAGAATTAGATCTCGATTTTATTGAAAAAATTAATAAAAATAGTATTGAAGAACGAAAGGGGTGAGGAAGAAGGATAGGTAGGCGGAGAATAGGCGGTTACAAGAGGAGAGTCAGACTCTCAAAAACCAGGAAAGGGAAAGAGCGGCTGTGTCTCGTATGTATAGATATAATTGTGTTTTAAATACTTAACTTCGAAGTTTTAATTCAGGCAGTTTCTCCTGAAATTTACTGTCTAAGTCGAGGATAGTGAACAGTGAAGTGACTATAATCAACACGGTAGCAAATCTGCAAATGCATGTGGAGATTATACCATGTATAGCTAGCTTTCCGGATAATACGTACAATTCTAAAATCCTATCTTATTATTCCTGTTCCAAAGGGAAAAATATTTGTGCTGGAGAATCATGCATGTATCTCTGTTGATACTTTTTATAAAAAGATTGTTTTGACAATTAGAATATCATGTTTATTTTAACTTCTTTATCAATGTTCTAACTCAATGCAAAATACAACATTTTCAAAACTTGAGCTTTTATTTATTTAATCGCAAATACAATCGATCATCGAAGGAAGTCCGAATACTAATTAAACTAAACAAACATTCAGTACAAATTTGTTGAAAACTAGACACTCTTTTTGAATAGCAAAATATTTACATAACACTATTCATACATATAAATAGAGTACTTAAATACTTGATACCGTCACAATCCCAAACAAATTAATACGAGCCGAACCAGACACACTGGAGATTCCGAACAACTAAGATATTCAAATGTACAGAGGCTAATCAGTTATCAGTTGTGAACAGCATGACCTATACCAGGACTGTGTCCAGGGCTTGTGGGTCGAAAATCGTCGACGAAATCCATCTTGCTGTCATTCTCTTGAGATGGATGGTGATCAGTATTAGGCATACCAGGCTTCTTGTTTTCATTCAATGTCTTGTTGCTCTTACCATGGTGGTGATGATGATGATGGCGGTGCGGATATTGCCTAGAGCATTTCTTGCATTCTTTGGACTTCAAGTGCCTCCCTTCGACACTTATTAGAATAAGTTCATTGCTCACTATCAACATAAAAAGAAGCACACCCAAATTAATCTTGAACCCCATGTATACTAATTTGTATGAAAGAGGTTTAGTATGAGATGGTTTTCGGGATGATAAGTGTGGAAGGATGCAACTGTAGTATTTATAGTGTAAAGGACATGCCAGTGTCCAGACTAGTGGGAGTAAAGATTCTGAAATTCCAAGGAGTGGTGCATAAAAAAAATGAAAAAAAAATGGAAGATGCAAGAGGAGATATTAGTAGGAAAAGAAAGAAAGTAGAAATGGATGGTTTGTTTTGAGAGTTTAAGCCCAACCTCTCATGAAAGGGAAGGAAAAGGTTTATATGCACCATCTATCTTATATCCTTTTTGATATATACTTGTCTATATTCTTACCATCTTCCCTCATGGCCTTGCCTGCTTCTCCAAGTATCCTTTGTAATTCCAATGGTTACCATGCATTTTACTTGTATATATGCCTATCGCAGCCAATTTCTTGACAGATTATTGTACGGATCCTGATTCTCCATCTATCATGTAGTGTTTGTTCCCTTGTAGTTTTGCTGGACTCCAATATTTTCATTTTTTTCCCTCTACGCAACCATTTTCGGACGTTTTTTCCTTTTCTTTACGCAAAATTCTGGGAATTATTTCTGGCCCTTCTACTTGCTGCTAATTGCAAAGTTCCTTTGCTGTTTTAGTTTATCATTTTCAATGCTAATTTCCTGGTTAAATTTCCGGAGATTCAGTTTGAAGGGATTTCTGGAGGTTCAGAACCTCAGATCTTTCTATCAGTACTACACTAAGCATGTATTCAAAATACTCATGTAAAAAAATATTTGCAGATCATTATTATGAGGTAAAATCAATCATATTGTTCTGAATTCTGAGATCTAGTTGATGACTTCAAATTTATCACAGACATCGACTACGTAATTATAAACGATATGAAGGCTTAATCAGTAAAATAATTTCGATACAGTTTCTTTTACAAACTAGATCAAAACTGCAGTAAACACTCGATAAATTAATAATCCATGTCAAATCATAAGTGTGATTCGTGATCTAGTACACTCACGGGGTCATTGACAAAGAGTTGGATGAACATGTTCTACGTCACGCATTACGCATTAGGCATCTTCAAAAAACAGTGTTTATTTTGTCTAATCTTAATCATCGAGCCGTTTCGCTTGTGTTCAGCTGCTGCAGTTTTGACAAGATACCAGTACAAATTTTAGGTTTTCAGAATACATGATCATACATTCATACTGTGAAATCTATAGAACTAAATTTGCTACAGAAACAAGACTTTAGTAGTTAGTACTATATATTATCGGCAAATACAACTACTATGTCTCTTGTCAAATTCCAACACTAAAAAAACAAGTTCGTCTTCAGTATATTGTAATAACAAACTTCATTCAAGTTTGTAGTGATTTTTGTTCGGGTTGCTAAGCATGCCTAACTCTACATTAGTTGACCAAGTTTGTACGGATTTGTATTTAGGTACATTTCAAAAGGCCCCATACTATTGGATCAATCTGCCTCTCCCACAAATGTGGAACAACTCCTACCAGTTTTATTAATGAAATTATACTCTCAGACTGATGAGTATAGGGTATAGAAAAACAATGTCGTTAACAGATGCATGAAATGAACATAAAATATACTCAAAGATCAACCGTTCCATCGTTTCAGACTTAATATCGTATTAATTTGGCATAGGTATACTAGGTTTTAACTTCTAGCCAAAAAGACGAAATATTAAACGACCAGTAGCTAGGTAAGCCCTGTTGGACAGTTGATAAAGGAAGGGAAAGAATATTCTGAAACATATCATCTACCTTTGTCTTGGCAAAGAGACTCACGTTACACATTCGACAGGGCGAAGAGACTTACATTACTCATTCTAATAGATATTTGTAATCCGGTTGACATGAATGAAATTGGAGGGAATGAATGTTAAATTATACTGTAAATTGCAAAGTGATGACCGAAATTAATTAACAGCTTTAGTATTTCTTTGCCTGAAATTTTAAATTTTTAATAGAGTGAACAGATTCGAAAATGTGGCTAAAGACCATTGACCGAAATTTCAAATTTTTAATAAAGTGAGCATATTCGAAAATGTGGCTAAAAACCATTTTTTAATCAAAAAGTGTTTCCCTTAGCGACCTTTTCAAAATATAAAAGCAATGTTGGGGATGACTGCAAATTTGAAACTCCGGGCACCAAAGTGCTAAACAAAATTAAGTCCATTCTGAATTATGTTTTGATATATTTGTTCAAATTTTCTATTTCTATTCGAAGCTCACTAAATCATTCCAGTCCCCAGTATTCTTTAACAAATAAAGTACACTAAAGATGAATAATCTATGATCACCTCCCTGGAAGTGAGGGTTTGCCTACCTTCCTAAAGAAGNACTCCCTCTGTCCATTTCAGTTCTTATCATTTTCTATTTTGGGATGTCCCATCCAATTCTTTACATTTCAAAACTTTCCTAAAATAGTAAAGTTTTAATAATTTAAAAATTTTAATGGACCACTTCTTCCCACTAACTTTCACTATTTTTCTAATAAATTACTTAAATATTAATAGGACCCACCACTTTACCCACTTTTCTTGCACTTTCTACTACTTTACTCTTATTTATTGGTCTCCGTGTCCAATCCAAGTGATAATAAATCACTTGGACGGAGGGAGTATTAACTTATATAACATCATAAATCGTACTTCAATTAGCAGGTCGGTCTCCTATACAGGTAAAGAAACGCTAACAGTCTATTTTTACTGTTATTTTCAATGCCATTTTGCCATGCCGAGAATGTAAATATAAGTTCAACTTGACCATTTAACATAAATTTCTTCTGCACCATATAATACACAGAGACCGGTAGGCCTATGTTAGGATCCTACTAGCTTTTCGCTCCCGCCATGTATCTTACAAACCTGAATGATTACAACTTTGAATGATTATATATAAGTAATCGACAAACCTAACAACCTAGCTAGCTATGATCATAAAATACAACAATACAAAAGCCATGCACACATAAAATCAAATAAAATAAGCTATCTTAGACCAGTCCACATTCATTACGATCGATCTTGATTATATATTCTGATCAAAAGGGTTTATTACCTCTCAAAGAACTGAAGGGCTAGCTGCTGCACTAATCTCGCTAGCTAGTTTAGCTTATTACTATAATTAAAGGCAAATTAAGTACACACTACTCAGTGTTGTTTCGTCCTTTTATTCTCAATATTCGATTATGAAACTTCCACTCACCATTACATTAATTAGTACTGTACTTCAATGGACGGTTCTGGCTCATAATGTATAGAATGTCTGCGGTTTATTTAACTCTCAGCGGTTTGACAACCCTTACTTTACAGAGGAGATTTAGGCCTACATGATCATCCTTTACACAGACCTAACATTTCTTTTAAAGTCTATTAAGATTTTAAGAATCTTTGCATGCATTTAATGGCAAATATTAAAAGATGGCTCTCCATGGTATAAGGAGGAAAGCTAAGAACAACTTGCATGGTTTCGATTATTATAAAATCTCAGATGTTTTATTATTGAGGAACTGATAACAAAATGCAGTGGTCCAGTGGACCAAAAGTTTGGTTATGTTTTAAAATGTAAGCAAAGAAATGATAAAAGAACTACAGACAAACTGGACTCTGGAGTGAACTTTACAAGAGGGAATCATTAAAAGTCAGTTTCTTCTTTTTAAAAATTACTATGAAAATCAGGAGTAGTACAAGTATATTTGTGTTCAATAAAAGAGAAAATCATAACATTATTAATTAAAATTTCAAAGGGTGATGTAAATAAAAATGTTATTATTAACATTTTTTATGTAATTGAAGGAAAAATTGTGAAAAAATATTTGAAGAACACGTAAATATAATATACAGAACATACTAGTTCTCCGGTGAACTTGCTCTCATTTGAGCCTTACCCTAATATATTAATCTACCATATATTATTTTAATATTCTATTAAATATATGATCCTAGTGATTACTTAATATGATCTTAGAGTTTAGGTTGCCAAGAAAATTAAGGTTCATTCTCAAAATTTATAGTGGACATCAAAGATAATTAATGCCTCAAAAGGGTTATTGGGCTCTCGAGTGAGGAAAGGGGAATATTAAATTCATGATTTTGTTGGGGTCTTTTTCTAACCCTTAAGATTTTAGATGACCCGATTATTCAACATATTCAATATTGAGTAATTATAATTAGTGACCGTGAATCGAATAGTTTTCTAAATTTGTTGGCTAACTGAAATTTCTATTTGATTCCTTATTAATTAAGTGGGAACAGCAGTGCCAACTCAAAATGTTTCACCCCTTTTTTATTCGAAAATTTTGCAAAATGTTTGGTTTTGTAAAATCTATAGGTTTATGAACTTTTTCGAAAATATTCAATTTATTTTATTTTTAAAATTTAAGGAAGTATATGACTAGGGGCCTGTTTGGCAACGGTGTTAAGTCAACTTATTGACTTATAAGCCCGTAAGTACTTATCGACGAGTGTTTGTAAGCCCAACTTATAAGTCGAATTTACAATTTATAAGTAAATAAGTTAGATGTTGGTAACGACGTACTTTTTCTCAACTTATTTGATTTTTCGTTTTTTATTAACTTTAGTATTTAAATATATGTTTTAAAATGTTAATCTAACTTATAATTCACGAACTAAGATATTCATATTTAAAAATTATTTATTTTAGTTTATTAAAGTAAAAAAAAATCTGAAATATACCAAACACTTATATAACTTATAAGCATTTATCTACTTACCACTTATAAATCACTTATTCATTTTAAGTCATAAATTACTTATTTTAATATTTTCCAAACGGGCGGGTGTTGAGGCCTAACTTGCAGGAAGATTCCGCAGAAAAGAAGAACCTAGCCAGCAAATGATAAAAAATGATGGAGAGCATGAAAACATACAAGACATTTTAGCAAATACATCGGATATTGTCTAACTTAAACTGCCCAAACTTGGTGTCAACAGCTTGCTGCACTGAACATGGTGTCAACAGCTTGCTAGTGTATTTGTACCTTTACTTTTTCAAAGAGGTCGGAAAAGAATCTACATTAGTTACATACATCTCCTTCCATTATACTTTATCCCTCCCAACTCTCTCTCTCCCTTTCGCTATTGTAACTTTGAGTGCGACTCCAGTTATAGCCGCCGCTCCTCCGTCTTCTAATCGTTCATCCTCCTCTTCTTTGACGTTCTTATACTCTATTTTATTTATCATTTTTTCAATAAAATTGAGATCTAATTTTTTTTGAAGGAGATCTCGTTGAATACCTTATTATCAAGATTGTTAGTCTACCCATCTTTTTTGATGTTAATGTGTTATATTTTGATGTTTTTATGTAATGTTTTTATGTGCCCTGTAACGGGTTTCAGTAGTTTTTCTGAAAAGAATTTATTTGGTATTTTGGGAGATCGGTAGGAATTGTATCGAATCTGGAATCGTGGTGGATATAGCAAAAACTCATCTTTCACAACAAAAATTTCACAAAAAAAAATTGTTTATATTTTGGGGATATTTGTTACTCTAATATCAGAATAGTTTTGAACATTATGCTACACATGACACTTATGTGTGTGATGCTACTAGTTTCACAACTGGTATAGATTAGATTGCTCGAGATGTTATTGTAATATTTTTTTAATTAAAGAATTTAAATATTCAATTAGGATTCTATAGAATTTTTTTGGATTTTTAAAATCATTGGGTATTCGTTTTAGATTCCAAACAATCCAATTTGGTGGTATTCAATAAGGATCGAAAAAATTCTTTTAAAATCTGGAGGTATTCAATTTAGATTTGAAAAGGTCCATTAAAATATAATGGTATTCAATTTGGATTTTAAACAATTAATTAAAATCCATGAACTTTTTTTTATTTGATAAAATTATAGATTTTGATGGATTTTGTATTTTATGTTTTCTGAAATCTTATCAAAATCCATAAGATTTTAAAGGATTTGTCAAAATCTCTACCTAAATCAGTAAGATTCTATGAGATTTTTAATAACTCCGTTAAAATCTGCGTAGAATCAAAATCCTCAACAATTATTTAAAACATATATATTATTATCAATGCTCCAAAATCCAGAAAACAAAAAGCTATTGATTTTTATTTTTTGTTTTACGACCAAGTTGTAGTTTTGTTGCTGCTGAGTTCTAGCTAGGTCCAATTCACCTCGGCAAATATTTTAAATTATAAGTATTTTTTTAATTTATATTATACATTTTTTATATTTATCCAATTGAGCTTAGTACAAGGAAACGAGGAGTTTGGATATGGTGCGAAAGCACCAAATACATATTGTTTTCAGCGGGAACCATCGCTGAGAATGACGAACAATTTGCTGGGAAGATGATGCGGTTAATATTTTATCGGTGCGTATTGTTTTCTTTTAATATTCACGTTTTCTCTATTTGCGATCCTTGCATATGAGTTCTATTCAACTTTTTTATTCCTAGTACTGATACCAACTGTTTCTCCTTTCTTTCTGGATTGCTGTAAAAGTTAAATAAATATAATTTAAATATTTAGAGCTAATGGCTTGCATGTGCTGTTTTGTTCTACTACATTGTTTCTGAATATAGTATGCAACTTGGCGGCAAAACAAACCCTTTATTTGCTTAATATCATGTGATTCAAAACGTTTTGAGGTATCTAGCTAGGTGGCCTAGCCTGTAATTTTTATTAAGGAATTAGGGTTGTGTTTTACCCACATTTAGTAACTTTGTTGCTGATCATCTACACCCCTATCTGATTTATTAAGGTTTCTTTAAGCTTTTGATTCATTGATGGTGATTGATTACAGTTGGAGCTTGTTAAGTTTTTTTTATTGTGTGTAAAGACAATTTAGAGAATCTTTGTTGTTATGCCAAAATTGGGTCTTTGGCAGCACTGTTAGTGCTTATTATTAAAATGTTTGTGCCATTAGGTGGAATAAGCATCGTTTTCACCAAGCTTAAAATACTTGATTCTGTGTAATATTCAACATTTTATTAG
>PHNY01198338.1:23645-39799 GCA_003724115.2 Anethum foeniculum | reverse complement strand
AACGGCGGTGACTTGATTGCAACATTTTATTAGTTAAGTTAGTTGACCGCAAGCTTTTTCAGTTCAGTTACCCACTTGCAAGTTGGACATGAGTTCAGTTATGATTAAGCCATTTAGCCCGGGAAAGTTGTTCATCTTGCAAATAACGTCCTCCCCCTCCCCCTGAACACTTTTAATTTACTATATCTGCAAGTCCGCAACTATATGTCCTTTACTCGGTCTATTTATAGAGTATGTACATTCTTATTTGAAATTAACTGTATATTCGTATGTATTTCCTATATCGATCTATGCCACTGAACATCTGGCCTTGACGACATAAGAAAGCATGTTTCATAACGAATATTTTATATGTATTACATAAAATTGAAATTAATTACAAGTTTCTTCTGCTGCAAATATACAGTGTCGGTAAAGACATATTTGCTAAAAGAATTGATATAAATATATCCATGCACTGGGGAACGTTTGGACCTCTGAGTGTGAATTGAATTACATTCAGCCTGTGAAGCTCCTTTGTAGGTCTGACATATCTATGCCTTTGGCTCTGTGTTTTTGTCTACGAAAGAATGACCAAGACCAGGGCTGTGACCTGGTTGTGCGGATTTAAAATAATCCGTGCTTTCTGCATCAGAATGGCCAACGCCAGGACCAATTCCTACCCCCTTCTGTTGAACTTTAACATCATTCTTCGTATAAGAGTGCCCGACACCAGGGCTATTACCTGGTGCTGTTGGTCGGAAACCATCTATAGAATTTTCAACTGTGGAAACTTTTTGTTTACTTGTAAATTCTTGCTTACTTTTCTTAGTAAGTAGCTTCATAACATCACCAGCCTCATTTGGTTGAATAACTACACTGTGCTCAGCATAGGAATGGCCTACACCAGGACTGTTACCTGGTGTTGTTGGTCGAAAATCTTCTATAGGTTCTGCAACTGTGGATGATTCCATGCTTCTAGTACTTGGTGATGGAAATTTGTCTTTGGTACTTGAAACTGTTGGAACTCCAACTTGTCTCTTCATAGGTTTTAGTTGCCTTCCTTCAGCTGATAGAATTCCATGGCAGGTTATTACTGCAAGAATAATTGCCCAAGAGTAAAAAAAGGGTTGCATTTGGGCCATTACGAGGCAATAAAGATTGTGTTTGTTTATACTGGAAGGTTCGTTATGAGAATTGTGAGATGCTGAAGATATGAATAACAGAAGAGTGGAATGATTTGAATCTTCTGGCTCGTCTTATATTTATACTCATAGAGAGTATACAGTGAAAATAACTGACTAGGAGTGTCAATCAAAATTTGATGGATGACATTCCTTTGTGGCTCTTTGAGTGATGCCTGATGATTGATGAGTCTAGAAAGTAATGCTATTTTAGAGTGATATAATATAAAAAATGTATGTACTGCATAATGCATATCGTGCTATTCCTATTTTCTATTAGACCATCTGAGTTCAGTTTTACAAAACTCCAGTTCATATTTAACTGTTTTCCCAATTTTACAACGTCAATAGCTGTGTGTTTGCATGAATCAAAAGATTTACCAGTACTTAGAAATATATGTTTTGAGTAAAGAGAATCAGGCAATTTACCCTGCACTGCTGCACAAAAGATGACTCTGCACATATACTTCCATGCATACATAGTTATTTTATATCTACAGATTACAATAGTAACCACCCTCATACCCTTAATTGAGCATAATAGTCAAATACTTATGTTACATGAAGATGAGAATCGAAGTTGTAATAGGTAGATTCCCTAAAGAATAGTGACCATCTTTATCAGAGTTTGCTAAGGTCGGAAGGTCCTACAGGCTACAATTGTTTCCATATACGTTTTGTTGCCTGGATGCATTCATATGCTGTAGATTTAATTTGGAAATGTTTCTTATTCCTTGCAATATCTTGGGGTAAGCCGCCTCATAATCTGAGCCAAAATCATCATGCTTGTTGAAATGACACTTGCACTAGAACAGATGGAGTCTTTCTTTACATATACTTAAATCATTTTTTGTATATTAAATTGGAGAGTGTTAACATTTGACTTTAAAAATCTAAAAATAAAAAATTCAAGTGAGATAGTCAAAGTAGCTATTCTGTTAACAACATATCAAGAACCACTCAGCTATTATGTCCTTTAGGCTGCAGCTCAATTTGACTGCATAATCACCTCTCATTTTGCTGAAAAATGCTTTATTTTATCAAATTGCAAATACAATTGTTTTCAGCAAATTGAGTCTGTGAGAGATTTTCTAGCATAGAAAATATCAAAGATGAACTTGATTGGCCTTAGCACCACTACCTCAAGCAGCAGAATTCAGCTAAAGGTCTGAGATTCTCCTGTACTTCCCACTTCGCTATGTATTCTATTTAATGTTGTTGGCTCATACACAAAGCTTCATCCTCTAGCAGTAGCGGTCGACAATTTGAAGTGATGTACATCTGTCGTGTAGTTTGTATATTGTTTAGTTTATGCTGTGTGCAAGCTTTATGAGTATTTGATATGATTAACAAGTTAAAGGTTCCTCATAAGATATCCTTTATAATTTGAAGAGACCCTTGTTTTGTTGTTTTCCTTACTATTTTCAGAGTATAACTCTCTAGTATGGCTCTATCATCTGAAGTGTCCAAAACCATATACTGCATTCTGTTGATGAGCATCACAAAATATAATGCCTCTATTCTGGAAAGACTATAGCCAACCTTGCTGACTTGCCATGGGTAAAGAAGGGAAATATATATCAGGTATTTTGAGTGCTCTTTATTTGGTAGATGGCCCATGCATCACCTTTATATATTGTTTTTAAAATGCACATTTCTCTTAGAAGGAATTATTTATAATTACTTGAAATACAAACCACTAATAGTGAAAAAAGCAAATCTTTGCTAATAATAGCCGCAATTTGCCAAAGGACAATACCAATGAGTGAGGATGTGCGAGTATCTTTAAAGTCATGCGAAATATTCTTTGTAGGTTTCTTTTTACTTATATATTCCATTGGTTTGACTCTGTTAAAGTCAGTCTTTTCGGGATTTCCTTATTGAACCAATTTTCTTCATGCAGAGTGATGGATATCTGATACCCTGATCATAGAGTCCTTTAGGGCATGGAACACAGGATAAAACTGGCCATATTAAGGTGATAACGAATCTGTTGATACATCAGCTGCTATTGAGGTTCTGAAAGAAAAGAAGAAGAAAGATATGTTGATGAAGAGCTTTCATACTTCATGCAGAACAGCTGATGAGGTAAATGGAATCTACTCTGGTTAAAGTAATGCCTTGCTGGAGCTAAAACCTGCGGAAAACTTTCTTCCCCACTTGGATACCAGTTAATAATAGTTCTGCTTGTCTTTGCATGATCACTTGTAGTGCTGAGTTTTTTCTATTTGCAATAATTATCTCTACGCGTAAATAAGAAAGAATGATTAGTTGGAATTTATCAAAGACAGCAACCTGCACATCCTACCGTTCTTTATGTGTTAAAATATTTAGGTAATTGTTATTTTCGAAGAAGTCAAATGAAAAACATTTGCACTGCCAAATGTTGCACCTACCTCTCCCTCTTTCTAGTCACTCCAACTCCATTCAAAATGGAATTGATAACATATTTTCCAAAGGGCAGACTTTATTGTTGGCTCCTAGAGCTTTGGAAGACCTCTACAGTTTTCTCCACTGAGTTAATAAGAATAAACAAGTTTAATACTATTTTGCAGGACAAGTAGTCGGTCTTTGCTGTGCTAGGCTGTGGAGCTTGGGCAAATATTATAGATGCTAATTATAATAGTTACAACTTGCTGAAAGCAGCTTGATAGTGATTTTGGCAGGATAACAATGAGATTCCCTTTGCCTTTAGAATCTTAGAATCTTAATTGTCAAAAGACATTATTTAAAATGGAATAGCATTGTATAGACCCTTTAAAAGATTGCACGCCTGTTGTTGCAGTGTAGTAATATTAAGTATAGGGATACCTGAAAATTATGAATAAAAAAACTAGTAGAAATATAGGTTCTGGTGAACTAAGAGAGGCTAGAACCCAGAACCACAGGACTTTCAACCATTTTTTCTCAATGTGGAAGGAAGGAATGGCGTAGTCAATATTCATCGCAACCAATCATTTTTCTTATTTCTCTAGCAGATGCCTTACCTTTCTTTCTTTTTCTTTTGCTAATTTGCAAATGCCTCTTTACTACTAACAGTAAACATTTGTGGGTTCAAGAGGCATTCCGCAATTTTTTTCTTTTCCCCTGTAATTCCTCGTCACCTTGATGATATAATATAAGTAACTCTTTATAACCTATAGATATGAAAACCTGATTACATAAGAATGTTAAATGGTTAGACTATTGATTGGAGTCCCATATCCACACGTTTATATTATGTTTACAACTGACATTTCCTTTTCTACAAACTAAAATAGTTAAGTTTTGTTTCAAAAAAAAAAAAAATAGTTAAGTTTTCTGAAGAGAATAATGTATAAGATTTTTCGTGGACCTTCAGTTGTGATTCCATTACATTCCATCAACCAAGAGGGTCCTTGTAATAATATGAAGCAAAGAGTTCTTGCATTCCTTTTAGTGGGGATGCAGGAAGCAACACATGATGCTTGACAGTGGAGGGATTAGTTTTCACTTCTGAAATTTTAACAGTGATCAAAGTTCAAACTGAATCAAGGTTTAGGCACTGAAATGGTTGGCTTCGATATGACACTTTTTTTCCTCAATATTATCTCCCTGCCCTATATCTTTAGCAAGAAAAACTTCTCTAAACAATGTGTACTGTCATTTAGTTTTTGACTTGCATGAATCATGATCCAGTATCGCAGACTTCAGAGCATCTCCACTGTAGAAAAAATTGGACATCTGCCTCTAATGCATATGACCATTTCCGGTACTTAATCTACCAGTTTATTATATTTGTTTTACCATAGGTGGAATATTCTACAAGGTAGCTACACCTCACTTAATAGAATAAGGAAGTAGTCGAGACCCACCATGGTCGACCTGGACCACTTCTTCAATTTGCTCGAGTGGTATAAGTTTTGCTTAAGTTTATCTTAAGTATTCCCATGCACAAGGTGACCCTCCATTGGAGTTACTCTGAGGATCGTTTATTTGACTGAATATTTGCAGCAAGGGTTCCATGTCTAAATGGGTGGTATTGGGACCCTGTTATTTATGAGGTCTTGTGCAATAAGACTCTTTGCACACCCTGTACACCCCTGAAATATGGAAATTGTTTTGGTTTTAACTGTATTATCTGAATAATAAATATTAAACTACAGTGTTACATATTACCTTTATTGAGTCATTGCATGCACTCGTAAACAGTATGATGGATGAATAGATTTGTTTGGGAGTTTTTTTAAAATATGAGTTTGACAATGAGTTATTAACCCCTAAGATGCAAAGCTGCTCAAAGATTGATGCTATGTGGATAGACTGATAGTATCGACAAATCTAAAAATATGAGGTTTCCCCTATACATCATCAAACAAATGATAGCTCAGTAACAGGCTTCCATAATAAGTTATATATGTCTCGGCATTATGGATTAAATTGCTTCTGCAGTCTCTGTTATACCACAGGTAGTACACATCTCATCTGCATTACAGATCTGCAGTTCCCTTATATGCCCATGTAAAAGATAAAATGTTGTGATGATAGTATTGCAAAAGTTTCTGTAATAACAGACCTATGGATTTCCTTTCCCGTGCAACTCAGATTCTTTTCATTTGCAAATTTCCTTGTGTAATTAACTATGTGTGGAAAGACCAAAGAATTGAGAATGTAGTATATTATGAGAAGCTTGCTCCATAAGTGTTTGTAATATATAAAAAGTTTTTACCTTCATTTGTTGATGTTAAATTCTTCTTCGTATCCGTCTTTGTATGATGCCAAACAATAAATTAAGCTTTGTTCTTGCATTAAACTTTTTGCAAATAAAAGGTGAGCAAAAAGATGAAATGATACAGATTACTGATGTATTTGTAATATTGAATCATTTGATAGGCACACCTATATAGGGAAAATTTACAAAACATACATGTATTGAAACATTTATTACATGGTGAAAACATAACAAATAGTACATACAAATGTTCAAGATACTATTTAGCACAATGATGTGATACACAAGTGAATAATATAGACATGTAAGATGAATTGAACAACCTAGCCTTAAGTATGAATGGAATGTCCAACTCCGGGGCTGTGACCTGGTGATGTGGGTCTGAAGTCAGCCACATGATCTGGAGGTGGCGGTGCGCGAGTACTGCTGCCAGAAGCCTGACTTGGTGGAGTTGGAACGATAACTGTTGATGCCATATCTTGATTACCATATACATTTTTATTGATAATCTCACCTGCAATATGTTTGATGTCCTTTCCAGGGACTGTAGAGTGAGACTGAAGTTTCTTGGTATCAGCTTTCGTTTTTGACCTCAAATGCCGACCTTCTGCTGACTGAATCTCAAATGAGAGAGTCAGCACGAGGAAAAGAGTGGCAAGGATCAAGAGTGTTTGAGCCATGGAAAGGACACTGAAGGAGGAAAGGAAGAAGCAATAGAGGTGAGTGATATGCTTAATGCTCTTTCATCTCTTGCAGTCTGGTGTATTTATAGAGCTGCAAGCCACAGAAAGAGCCATGAAAATTGGGGCGGCTGATTACTTTTCCATTTTCAAAAAGGTGAGCTTGGCTTAACTTATTTCTAAATTCTACTGGGTATTTTATGCCACTATGCAACTTAAATTAATAGATTGTTGTTAAGAGTAATCTAGTAAGGGGTTTATATGCATGCCACATGAAACCCTTTTTTTTTTTCCGTTCATTCCTTTAATCTTTTATGAAAAAAGTTACCGTTTTGAAGCTGTTACAGATTAAAGATTGCCGCCTAAACTTGTATCTTAATCCATGTGTTAGGGGCTTAAACGGAAGGGTGTTAATCTTTGACAACCGGGTGTTATATAAGCCTTATCTAACACACTGCTCCAGAACCCTTAGATCAGTATTTTAAGGGTCCGGATTAAAAAAAAAAAATTGTCATTCCGCGGAAATTTTTAGATCCGACGCCCCTGGTGCAGTGTGTTAGATAAACACTCCCTGACACTCGGTTGCCAGGGAACAGGACCCTAAACGGAAACTGTTAGACCTGCTACCAAGGATATTGAGATATAGTAGGTGGAACGTCCGTAGTAAGCATTTGCAGATCCTTCTGTAAACCTGTTTAGATGGACACCATTTGCAAATTAGTCCTTGGTTTCAGAATCATTTAAATTTTGTCTGTTCCTCAGATGTAATTTTATGAACTTAACCTTGAAAAGAAGTTTACTAATGTTTCTATATGTCAATTAAATTGCATATAGTTTATTAATATTTCCGTTCAGTTAAGTGACCAAAACGTCATTTAACCCTTAATTAGAACCAGAAGCTTGAGTTACTGTAAAATGATTCAGTCGTTGTCAAAAGATTTTGTGAACAGGGACCAGGCAGTCGGTTGATGGATGGACCTCAAAACGATAGCGATGGTTCTAAATCAAAATGGGGGCAAAAAAAATTCAAACAAGAAATACTAAATTTCTCTCAAAAACACCAATATCAAAAGGCTTTTTTTTCTTTTATTTAAAAATTTGTCTACGCTTCTAATTGCTGTTGTTGGTAAAGCTTAAATAATTATGTACCTTCTTAGTTTGATTTATTTATTGAACAAAATATATAATGCATAATTACTATTTTTTTAATTCAAAACGCGTTAACATAATAATCAGACATTAGGCCACAAGGACCAGAGGGGGATTAGTTAATTGAAAACTAACATCTTTCGGAGGGAAACTATAATCAGATCAGATATTTATATATATATATTCTCTTCACAATATTCTTGCATCCTCTTGAAGACTTGAACAGTACTAGTAAAACTTTAAAATGGATTCAAAACTTTCAGAGGTTGCAAAATCTTAAACAAGTACAAAGAGAAAGGGAAGAAGGTACAGCCATTAAGTCTTAACAATCCATACTCATTCCGGAGGGCAAATTTTGAGAAACGAAAGAGCTCAACTAATTACTTTCACAAAAAAAAAAAAAAAAAAAATTGAATATGCAGAAATGTTTACACTTCTACGTATCCCATTCAAAATCGACAGGAAAATAGACATAAAATACAACATGGCCGCGTTAGATACCAAGGACTATTAGACAACACTGAACTCTTTTCAGGCCCTTCTACGAGTGTTAATATCTACAACCTGTTAATCTATCATAATGAGATATAATTAAACTGATCAAACAAGACACCATTCAAACCAAAAAGGAAAAACTAAAACTTGCCATATACGATGATCTTGAGGGGGCCTGTATCTACGTCAGCTTTCTCTCTGGTAAGAATTAGTTGTTGAAGTACTACTTTGAGTATAACCACGTCAAGATTGCGTAAAAAAATAAAGCCTTCTAAAGCAACCCCAGCTCTCTCCTATTCAACTCAGGCAATCCATATATTGCAATAACAGAGAGGTTAGGACAGCCTTTAATAGTCAACACTAAGAAAGCTCTCATAAGGCGTTCCCCCTAGCGTCTTGTTTACATCATTCCAGTTCTCAATGTGTTCCCACAATGGTCCTCTGTGTATCTTAACCTGGTGGCTCGTCAAGTTCATTTGAGGCAATCCTAAAAATTTCTGAACTTCATCCAGTTTCTGCATTTTAGTAAAAATCACAAGTTGAGTATATTTCAAAAGATTGTAGGAAATTGGTCACCTTAGAACAAGAAACCATTTCTTTTACAATTTTATAATTTATATTTTTATATATTTAAATGGAATTCCACGTAACACTTACAGTGCCATTCTTGATTAGATCCTCATAGTATAAAATGATATGCCGAGTGCTGTTAAAGTACTCTATCGCCTTCGTTACTGTGGATTCCATTTGTTTCAAATCATTAATCAGAGTTTTAGAATTGATGGTTGGTCTATATCTTGAAAGTGTATCGGCCTGCAAGAATAACCGGAAAACTCATTAATTGTTATTATAATCTGAGAGGAAGAGGGAGAGGAAGAGGGAGAGGGAGAGGGAGAGGGAGAGAGAGGGAGACTTCAGAAAAGTGGGTGAGAGAAAGAAACCTCTTCAAACGAGTGCACGTGTGACTTGTGGGTTCCATTCAATAACTTAGCATGCCGATCATATGAATTTGCAAGCATTGAGACCATTCGACGCAGTGTATTTCTTCGGAAAAGAAGTATTACAGATACACCCTTGCTGTTGAAGTACTCTACAATTTCTTTATGATTCTCCATCAAGCCCTACACCAACAATGATAAGCATTATATGAATCAATTTGCACTTTCTTACAAAGGAATAATCTTAAAATTGGAGCAATATCATCAGATTGTGGATATGAAACTAACAACATGACTAACTATTTATTAGCAAGAAGACAACATATATTTTATCTCATCTCCCTTTCAAGTTTTACTGCTTCCAGATGCATAGATTTCAGTGCATGTCTAAATGTCAAGGTTTTATGACTCCATTGAGTCAACATATCATCTACCACTCTACCCCCACCAACACACATTTACAATGTAACTTGGCAAACAGTCAATATAATGGACAATAGATAAATTAAGGGTCATAAGTATTATAAGCAAATAGGCTGAATATGGACCAACCTCGTAATTGGTAATGCAAATATCAGATTTATATCTTTTACATGGAAAACGAAAAAATATTATCGACTCATACAGCCGGTAACTGCCCAGAGCTATATATGATAACTTCAACAACCTCCCTCCCAGACCTCTGTAAACAAAGTAACCACCAGGTCAACCGTGAGTTACTCGCTAACCAGGCTGGGCCATGCTTAACATGGGGTATATTAGGTCAGTGCGAAAATGCAGCCGTCTTTCTGCTAATTTACAGGACCCCGTATATATGAATATGTATGCGCAATTGTGGTAGTAACACCAAATGTCTTGATATTAACATTTCTATATAAGAGTTATAGGTGCAGACGCATGAGATGCTTTGAGCTTCTGATAGAGTAATGTCTAAAAAAATATACATGGATTTCACTTTTGAGAATCCATACACTAAACAATAGAAGAGAGTTGCGAGTCAGACGAATAAACGTTAAAAACAATGTAAGATACTGTGCATATACTAAATCTGCTAATTCTAGCGTGTAAATTACACTTGCACCATACCATACAGAACCCTAGATACAGTACTTGGCTGAGCAGATTTGACATGTAATCAACTATTGGGAGACTCATCTTGAATGGATATCAAAAAGGCAAAGTGGAGAAGCGTAGTTAATTGGTAGAAACCCCAAATTACTTGTTATCTGTGCCTGCCCTTAGTTATCCATTTGATGTGTATTGCCTAACCAACTAAATCATGCTGGGCAGGTTCAAGAGTATTATTCAGATATTAGCTCTTGTTTCAATTCAGTCTATTAAACAAACCTTCATGTTCCTAATTCAAGTAGGAGATCAAGAGAGAGAATCTTTTTTCACTACTTGTCAACCCTAACCAAGATTGTAGTGTTGAAGATAAATGATTCATGAACAAGTATGTTGCTTATATGTGCGGTGTTAAAGGTACACATAAATCTCTCTTATACCTCTCCATAAATATTGTGAGCTTATGGAGGAGTTTGCATTGGTGGAACATGTAATTTTGTGTGTTCCTGAGTTCTGTTTCTGTAGTTGTGTACTTATAACGTGGTGGAATTCTAAAAATTGCTATCATAGAAACAATCCATTTAAAACAAAGATAATTTGTGCACGGGAAGAAAGAAAAAATGCCATAAATAATTAAATACAAATATTTCTTGAATTTCATTTGTTGTATAATGTCGGACCAATTTTTGAAGGTAGGATAACTTGTTCACCCCACTATACTTGCTACAGAATTTTTCTAGATAGAACTTATCGATGCTCTATTACATGACAGCCCATCAACCCACATCTCTGCGGAATCATGTAGGACAAATGCAATTTTGAAGATATATATATATAAAGGTTGTGCCTTGATCATTGATAACAGTAAGTTTTTAAATGTACTTCAACAAAAGCAACTCTTGAATTTATATAAAAATTATCTTGGCAATATAGAGAATGATGAAATTGCAATCCTTGACAGAAATCTTTGAGAGAGTTTGGTTAATCTTATTTCTTAGGACAAAGTACTTATCCTCCGAAAAAAAAATACCTATATAGATACTTTTGTCTTAGGATAAGTATGGCTAATTTTATCACAGAAATAGGTACTCATCCTTAGAAAAAATATAGGTGCTATTTTTTGAGGATGAGTACTTTTTTCTGAGAAATAAGACTAGCCAAACACCTCCATTGTGCATTAAGGAGATTTCATGACACTTGTACAGTTCAAGATGCATAACGAGAAAGAAAAACATTCTATTCTCTCTTTTACCGAGATTGGTCTTTCTCCTTCTGTGTCATGTTAAGGAAATGAAATAGCAACACCCCTAATAGCCAATATTATCCCGTGGCACACAGAAATACAAAAAGGTTTCGTTTTTGTGTTCCACGGGTCAGCCGACTGTACAATACTTCTGGCCAATCTATAACTACGTTTTCATGCACCTCTAGGTACTAATAGGAGAAGGATAGTAACAGAATTGATCAAGGAAATAAAAAAAGACAGAAAATACATAAAATTATATTCCACTTTGTTAGCGCTTGTAAATATCAGATGAAGTATATCTAAATTGGGATAATTCCTGATACATTGTACATCCCACCAGGTCTTCTAAATCACATATTGAATAAAAAATAATAAAATGAGCTATAGTAGTATAATTTATGGATGAGTCCCCTTCTGTGACAATTATGTCCACCTGTATTAATAGTTCATCACCTCATCCACGTTACTTGTAAGTTGCAACCCTTGTTCCACATAATTTAATAGTCAAATAATTAGACATTTGACTAATCTAATAGTCAAATAAATTAGAAATTAAGTTTAGATATATGACATCAATTCATCCAAATGGCCAAAATGATGCCATTTTTATTAATGCCTAAAACCAAACCCAACTTGTGTTGATTAACTCTTCAAGCCCAGTGTCAGCTTCCCAGTGAAGGGGAGTATAATATACATTATATACATCTAACATCATAGACCAGGTAAAAGGTTTGGTCATGTAACAATTTGTTAAAGCTACTACTTGAGACTTCTTGCATAGTTGTACAATATACTGAAACCTAACCCAGATTGGTGTTTATATAGGTTCGTCAGCGTGAATACTATCCCTTGTGGAGTTATGGTATGTTTCTAATTCTAGGTTATGGTATTGATTGTGTTCTGGCATTACTGAGGTAGGTTATAGTTTTGATTGTGTCCTGTTAGGTACCTACACTTTCTTGACTAAAAAAATGGTGGAAAGAAGCGAAGAAAATTACAAATAAATTCAGGATACGATGTAGCATAAAGAATAAACTCAGGATAAGATAACAGTACAGGTACAATAACAAAGGCATGCAGTATTTGGCCGCAGGAACATTATGTAACTTTTCGCTAATTGCAAACTTCTAATCCTGCAAAGATAAGGACTCCAATATACAGGGCAACATAATTATACTTTGGAAACTCAGAAACAAGAATATTGTTATGTTATGCATTAAGGAGAAAGCAGCATATTGATACATTGAATGAATGTACTAAAGTAAGCAAGAAAAAATATAAAGAACCTAACATATGATGATGGTAGTAACTAGTACGCACCCACAATGCAATGTCCACAAAGACACACACATAACAGCAAGCCCAAAAAATAAAATTTAAGATAAACTGGGTACCTGATTTAGCATCCATTTGAAGCCAATGGCAGCTGAGCACTGATTCTTGGAAGCACTAGTAAACCAGTCCAAATTGTAGACTTTATCCAGAGTTTGCACTATTGAAGAAACATTATCCCTTCTTTCTTTAACAGAGAATATTTCTCCATTGGAACTTACATTAATATGACTATTTAAAAGTGTCTCAAACCATCCACTTCCAGATCTCTGGGTTGATAAAATGGCAAATAACCGTACGGGATTACAAGCACACTCCGCCCTAAAATACACAATACAGAACATGAAATAATCTTGTATGAGACTCAAATTCAATTCAATCAACAAGCACTACTATGTCCTGCTTACCTGCAAAATGTTTTCGGTCTTGGGTAAGTCAAGAAGGGAAGTACTGAGTGATTGAACACGTAATCTTGACAAGGCCTCACAATGACTTTGAAATTTGCAAATTTAGACTTGTTGTGGTTGTTTATTTGTTGTAGACAGAATGAGCAAATGATAACACTGCAAACCATCGCAAAAACCAAGACTATCATCCTTAAGAAAATAGGCGATTTTTTTGGAGGCTTAATGATAAGTGTATCCTGTAATGGAAAAACCAACAATTAGGGCCACAACTCAAAACCAACTAAAAAAAGCTAGAAACAACAAGTTGTAAACTAAATCAACTACTTCATTGCAACCAACTTCAAAGTATCTCAATTAAAGCCATGGCAACAAACACAACCTAAAAAGGTACAAGATTTAACTAACCCTGGACCAAACCACAATCAATACAGAAATGATAGACACAAATATCTTACTATGAGGTAACATTAAGCACACATACTACTAAAACTACCCAACCCAGATCAGAACACACATTACTCAAACTCATGTAACTAAAAAGTGGTGAACAACATTAATTAGATACAATAAAAACACAATAAAAGTAGAAAAGGTCAAAACTTTAAGATAAAGAATGTAACACAAGTGCAAAAAGAACAGAAAGTTCTGACCTTGTTGAAGAAACAGATGTATTCAGCCATACTGAATCCAAGAAGACCAAGAAATGAAGATGGGTTGTTTCTTTTTCTAATCTTTTTTGCATACACAGTTCAAATTGTTTTGAACTTAAACCCCTCTTCTTCTCTTGTTTAATTTCTCACAAATGAACTGTAGCAGCACCCAATGAATCTTAAAAAAAAAAAAAAAAAACAAGACAAGGGACTAGTTAGTATATGTGTATCTCAGTGTATGTATATATCTCAGAGTGTAGTCAGGTGTGGAGCTGTGTGTTTTTTGGGCAGACCAGACTTGTTATTTTCACAGCTGGGAACCATTTATTTAGTACTCTCTGCATAAATATTAGATGGTCTTTATCATAATGCAAATATAACAAGTACTGTAAATCTGTAATATGTAATACTCGTTTATAATAAGTAAAGTGAAGGAATCATATTGTAGTACAATAAACAATTATACATACAGCTATTTGAGATCCATTTGGTGTAATATAAATGCCCTTATCTCTGTCTAAATATGTATATCTAATTTAAAGAAGTGGGCAGGATAAATGTGATGCCTATCGAAAGTTTTAAATTTAAAACACACCCAGAAAAGCTTGAAAAAGAAATAAGGTTTTATAACTTTTATTATACACTGCTTTGTGCAGTTGTGCTTCTGTTGTTTTCTGGACCTTATTTTAGGAAACTGCTATTTTATAGTAAAAATTATATTTTGGGTAATATTGGACTTAAATATGTTTATTGATGTACAGAATATTTTACTTCTTTTTAATAAAAATCCAATACGCCTGTCTTTATGGAATTATGGGGATAGAATAAATATATACTGTAACTAAATTTGGCTACATATCAGGAATGAGCTAAAAACTTGCGGAATTTTTTAAGCAGTAAAATAATGAGAAATTACCAAAAATACAAATTTTTTCAATTTTTTTTGCGATTTTACTGTTTTTTGATATATTTGCAAAAATACGTAATCAAAAGTAACCAAATATGTAACTTTATTTACATTTTCTGAAAAATAATTCAAATTTTTTTTTAGTTGCCTTCGATGTTGCATCTCGTTGCACGGGTTGCAAAATCATATTTTTGCAAAAGGTTTTGAAACATCAGTTTTTGCAAATAAAAATTAAAAAACCTAATTCTGAAGAAAAGAAATTAAAAATTCCTATTTTGAAAAAAGCCCTAAAATAGTTGTACATTATTGATACCCTTTTTTAGGGACATGTAATATATTTTTTAAAAATAATTAATCTTGAATGGCTTACAAATTAAGTATCTATTTTAACAAAACGAGAAACAAAATTTGAAACGACAAGAGAGTATTTTCTTTTTTTTCTTATTATCAAAAAAGTAAAAGTTTTGTTTCAAAACTTGTCTCATATTTTAGATTCGATTTTCGCTTATCCAAAAATTATTAAAAAATGACCGCTCTAAAAAATATATAAGTTATTCAAAGGAGAAAATTTTATTAAAAAAGAAAAATTCACTCCCTCCGTCCATTTATATTGGTCACATTTTCTATTTCGTCTGTCCTAAAAATATTGACCACATTTTTTATTAAAATAAAGAAAGTGCTAAATTTGTTAAATTTTTATAAATATGTAAATAATTGAGATTAAATTTGATAATTTTTAAGTGATCTCTAAATACTTATTTTTTGTTTTAGGGTCAATATTACTGGACTTATCTTATTATCAAGAGTTGATCTCTTCATAACAGAAATACCAGACAAACAGTTGCCCGTTATCTTAGCTTTGGTATTATTCTTCTTTCCCTGCGGATAATTACGAAAATACAATGCCATTTTTAGGGGTAGGAGAATACGGATACTTGACAAAATAATGTGACCATTTCAAAGAAAGTTTGGAAAATAATCACCATCATGGATGACCATAATTAGTCATCATCATATTTGATCAAAGTAAGGGATACTTTATGATCGGATTTTAGTAGTATTAGAAAAGGTCTTTGCGTGTTTAAGTGATGCATGTGTTATCATCGTATTCTTATATTACATCTACTGCAGTATACTCCCTTGGTCCCCGAGTAATAAATTCGCGGATGACGGGCTTGACACAAATTTTAACGCTTATTTATAACATAATTTTATAAATTATTTTAAATTATTTTTTAGATAAAAATTTAATATTTAAAATTTAATTAAAAAAAAATAAAAATAAATTATAAAAACATATTTTATATTCGTATGCGTATCTAACATTGAAAATAACATGTATACAAATAAGAGGGACAGGGGAGTATATGTTTTACTTCAAGCTAAAACTATGAGGATTGCAGGCAGTAATTAGGGGCCTGTTTGGCAAACT
>PHNY01198338.1:9440-21336 GCA_003724115.2 Anethum foeniculum | reverse complement strand
CGCATTTCGAGGCTCTTATAAAGGATAGTTCTATAACTTTTTTCTAAATTTTTTTTTTCTGAATAAAAGTTTAATGTCTATACTTTTTTTCAGAATTTTTTTTATTTTTTTTAAAGTTATGAAACTATGCTTAAAATGAGTCTTAAAAAGCGTGCCAAAAAGTAATGTATAGAATTCAGGGGGACAGAGGGAGTATCTTCTTCTTGATTCTTGAAGTCCTTTTTGCTGTGTTCACGACATTAGGATCAGCAAAGGACGGTAAGAGCAGTAGAATTAAAATATTTGTAGTGGAAATCAATAGCTCCAGAAAACCCAAGTCAAAAGGAATAAATTCCTTCGGAATTGGCAGTGCAAACGTGCCTTCATTAATGCAGTTTGTGTACGATTACCTTTTTTTTTTCTCTCTCGATCTACCCCAGAACTATTGACTATAATTCCTTTGTCACATGGTTTTTTATTTACGGTTTTTTTATGGACACACGGTAAGTGCGTAAATTTATGAATTTGAGCCAATTTGATTGGTGAAATTTTTATAATAGTGATGAACCTCCTGCATTCACAAAAACTCCACCAATTAAATTTGTCCAAATTTGTAAATTTCTGCGTCTATATGTCCCCATGAACACAAATAGAAAAATCCTTTTATTTATCACACAGACATACTTTATTTATCTGAAATTTATTCATTAATGCAGACATAGTTATATGTCCTTTTTTAATCGGTACTGATTTACCAAAAAACAAAGAAATGCACATCTATGTAGTATTGTCGTACATCCTACTCCAATATAAATCATCGTCATTTTATTTCTTTAGTACAAAGTCAATAGCATAACGTTATATTTAGTTTAAGAACCCAAACTTGGCTGATATCATAAAAAAGTAAACTAAAATGACCTGAAGTCTATTCAGAATAATAATGAAAAACTCAACACGGCAGTCAAGCTTAATAACCCAAGCCCAACAATTAGTTCTGTATTTGGATTAGAGATCTGAGCAAACTTGTAAGATTTGGGTTGGCCGCGGAGAATTGGACTCATTAATACAGTCCATTTCCTTGGTAATTAACATGGGTTACATGGTTGTAAACTTGTAAGACTCGGGTTAGGAGAATTGGAGTTGTAAACACAGTCCATATCCTTGGTAATTACAACTTATAAGACTTGGGTTAGGAGAATTGGACTCTTAAATACAGTCCATATCCTTGGTGATTAACAAGTAAAAGCCTAAAAGAGCTACATGGAAATCATGGATGCGTCCCTGACCCCTGACTTCTGGGGATAAACGCAAGTTGTTGCAGCGTTATAATTGGATAACATCATCCCTTCAGCAAAACATTAAAGTACCTGCAGATAGTAATCTCAAACAAAAAAAAAACATTAATAAGCTAAGGTGACAAGCGTGAGGATGATCAAGAAAATATATTGAAGGAATCTACCGAGGACCAAAAAGAAAAGAAAATGCTAATCGCTAAAGAAGAGACTTTGTATGACTGAACCACTATAGGCGATCAGATCACAATAGATTTGCAACTTAACCCAACATTTTCTAACTTAAGGAGGCAGGCTATGTTCATTTTACTCATGCTAAAAGAAAAGAAAGCAAGAAACCATCTTTAGCCTAAAGGAAGTATGCAAAGCTCACCATGACTTAAGGTATTGTGTTTTAATTACAGGCATTCCTTGATACTTGTGGCAGAAGACTGCAATCTACCTGCATCCTGCTGCTCAGAATTAAGGTTACTGTGTAGAAACATGAGCGCTGGTATCTGCACTGGACTTGGATGGAGCATGTAAAGGTGTGCTCATATCTTTCTGGGTGTTGATCCTTAGAAAAACCTTCAGATTTATCTTTGAAATAGTTGCATGTCTAAAGTTTGAAGCAATCACAGTGCATATGGCTGCTGCTCATATTATCCATCCATCCCATGGTTTTTCTGTACGAACCCTTCTTTACTTTCCGTTTTCAATAAAGCTATATCCTGATGGCTTAACCAAGTTTCTGCTATCCATTTGTTTTCTCACTCTAACAGCATCCTCCCATCTTCCAGCTCTTACATACATGTTTGACAGTGTTACATAGTTTCCAGCATTAGTAGGTTCTAACTGTACCAAATTTTCTGCTGCAAGTACGCCAGTGCTAACATTCTGGTGTGCTCGTGAGGCTGAAAGTACAGCCCCCCATACACACTTATCAGGCTTTACAGGCATCCTGTTGATGAATTCAACAGCGTCATCAAGCTGACCAGCACGTGCTAGTAAATCAACAACACAAGCAAAATGTTCTGTTCTTGGTTCAAAGCCAAACTCTCTACTCATTTTGTGGAAAATTTGGAGTCCTTCATCTACGAGACCGGAGTGGCTACAAGCTGATAGAACTGAAGTAAATGTTAAAGAGTTGGGGCAAATCCCAGAATGCCTCATTTCCTGCAGAAGGTGCAGAGCAGCTTGGCCAAACCCATTCATTCCGAATCCTCCAATCATTGCATTCCAAGATACAATATCTCTAATTTCCATTTTTACAAATACAGAATATGCAATTGTATTGCATCCATTTTTAGAGTACATATGGATAAGTGCATTATGAACAGCAATAACAGAACTAAAACCATTTCTCCAGATATAAGCGTGGATCTGTTTCCCAGTTTTCAAATCACATACAGGCAAAACAGTGGACAGTGTTGTTTGATCGTTTTGAATTCTAAGAATTTGCATCTCTCTAAAATATGTGAGTGCAGAATGTGCCATTCCTAAATGAACAAGACTATGAATCATTGCGGTCCAAGTAACAACATCTGACTTGTCCATAAAATTAAAGACATTATCCATTTCTTCAATTCTCCTCCTTGTGGCATACATTACCAACAAGGCAGGTCCTGCTGACTTGTAGAATGCAGTGCTGTTGACAGTTTTCATTCCATGGGCATGAATTTCTCTCCCAAAGTTAGAACCCTCTATATGTCTACAAGAAACCAGGACACTGGAAAGGCAATCCAAATCGGCACAAACTTTTCCTATAAACATCATTTCCCGAAAAATACTCAACGTGACTTCATGCTTGCCGATTCTTGAATACCCTGATATCAAAGTAGTCCACGAAATAATATTAGGTTCCTTGATCTTCGTAAAAACATTAGACGCCTCATCACACTGCCCCATACGACAATAAGCATCCATGATAGTATTCCAAGTGACAATATCAGGCTCAAACCCTTCCATTCTCATAAAACCAAACAACTCAACAGCCAATGCAAGAAACCCCCTACTTACATACGCTGATATAAGCGAATTCCAAGACAGTAAATCCCTGTCCACCATTGCATCAAAAACCCGTCTAGCACTCGCAACATCCCCACATTTTGAGTACATATCAATCAAAGAATTACAAATGTGTAAATTCAAATCAACCCCAAATACCACAGCTTCTTTATGGACTTGCATCCCAGTTTTTACACACAACAACTTTGTACAAGCCCTTACGACATTCGGAAGAACATACTTATCAGGGTACAATCTGTTCAATTTCATTTGATTATAATACATAATACACTCATTAGGCATTCCATTACGAGAATAGAATGCAAGCATTCCAGTCCAAGCAAAAACATTTGGGTGAGACAATTGATCAAACATATGGTGGGCGTAGAGAATATCATTACAATCAGCATACATTTGGACCAACTTGGTGGCCATGAAAGGATCATGGTGGAGGCCATGTATGATTATGTGTTGATGGGTCTGTTTCCCTTGTCGCAGAGATTTTGACTTGCTGCAATGTCGAAGGAGATTGTTGAGTTCTGTACTGGACAGGAATTTTAGTTGTGATTGTAATAGAAATGGCTTTGAGAGGACCATAATATCATCTTTTAATTTTAGAGAAATATAAGTTGGAAACTAGGGAAAATATACGCGGGGTTTTTTCTTTTTTTTTTTTGCTTTAGTTTAAAAGTAAAATAAATATTGTAGACACTGTGCTAGAAAATAATAATCTGAATGATGGGCTTGTTTAGTTATAACACATTCAGCCATCATTAAGCTGTCATAAAATGGGCATATATGATATACCCCATCAATATGAACGGCACTTGATTTTGTAGAGGTTGTAGTTTGGCCCAAATTAAAAAGAAAAGAGAGGGCTGCACAAAGTTCAAAACCGAACACACCAGACCGAAGACCAGATTTCAAAATTACTGACCGAGAACCGGATCGGTTATATTTGATCTCGGGATTGGATGAGACTGGAAAAACCCGGATTGAACTGGGACCAGACCGGTTTAATTAATATTTATATAAAATTTTAATTTAAAAAATTTATTTTTGATTTTTGTTTCCAAATTATACACATGAAAAAGTTATATTACTTATGCGGTAATAAAAATTTAAACATAAGTACATATTCTAAATAAAAGTATAATTTAATTTTTTGATGTATGAATATTAATATTTTATTACATGAAGTACGAAGTTTAGTAATTTAGAATATAGTGTCGATATGTTTTATTACATTAATGTATAACCTATTAATTTGGACTATTGAAATATGATATGTGTAAATGTTTAATTTTTGTATGATATTTTAAGACATAAAGTAAGTCAAACTAATTATATATATGAATTCAGGTCCATTCAGGTCTGGATCGAATTTTTTTCAGGTCTTGGACCGGACCGGATCAAATTGAATACCTAATTTTTTAATTTTAAGGACCGGGGACCGGACCGGTTATGTTCGGTCCAGTATGGGTCTTGGACCAATAAACCCAGTCCGGTCTAACTTACCAGTCTAGACCGAAATTGTGTGTAGCCTTCTTACCTGGAATTACAAATACGTTTAGCATGCTCAGTGATAACAACTATTTCCGTCCCAAATTATTTAGAAAATATATTTCATCAACTTAAGACACGTTCTTCTGATTTTTAAAGGTATATTAATTGAAAGTTCAATTTTTGAATAAAATTAAGTCAACTTGACTCATCGACTTTAAAATATACTCTTGAAATTTCTAAAATTATCTGAAATTAATTTTCAATTTTCGGGTCAAAATTAAGTTCATTTGCTCAAAAATAATCTTTTGGTGCAGGGATATCTCCTTTGCTCCTTTTATAGGATATTAAGGGTTCGATTTTGTCGAAAACAAAGAAAATCCCCGAGTGTGTGTAATTAGAAAAAGAAATTTAAAAGGGAGGAAATATGATTTTCTTGTTATCTAGTTACTGTTGTTTCATCGCCTCTTCTCCCATGCAAACCTTTTATCAGTGGACGGGGCATTCTGTCACATAACATCTGCATTTCCCCCAGCTATAGCTTATAACTTGTGCCGCATATAAGTAAGCCGTTCGTTAACGTCTATTGAAATCTGGTGGTTAGGCGTAACATATTGAGTTTTAAAGCATATTAGATTCCAAAAGTTGTTTATAAAGAAATTCAAACTTTTCCTTTTCACAATATTAGGCTACATAAGAAAATACTGCAAATTCTGTTGAGCACACAGTTCTAGACCAGTCTAGAGATCATTTAAATCCTTAATTAAGCGCATAGATCATTCAGAATAGCCTAGTTGAAATTGTTTCACTGCTGGTGAAAGTCTGGTTTGATAATTTTTCTCCTACGCGTACACACACAAAAATAAATTTCTGAATCACAGTAGGTTTGGTTGTATTAAAATTTTAATGAGGGAACTCAATTCTGTGCTTCTTCTATGACTTGCTACCCAGAAATAAAATCTGAAAAGAAATAAATTAAGGTGACTGTAGTCAGATGAAGTATTATCTTACACTTCAAGCAAAGATTCTTTTTAACTTTTCTTCAGGGACCACACTGTAGTGTCAATATAGATGATAAGAAGAACCATGTGCATGCATGCTCCTCTACCGCTCCGCAACTCTAATTCAGTACTGTCCTTGAGGAACCTTGCAAATATAATTTGAACCTCAAGAATTTATGAAATACTACCTCAATTTGTTTTTTCAATAGTTAATTGTAAATATTTAGGCACAGTTTGTCTCCCACTTATAAGTTACTTATAAGTCAGAAATACATACATTTTTTAACTTATAAATCACCTATAACATACTCACGTAGACAAATATTGAGGTCTGAATTTCGAGTCCTACCTCTTATTTTCATTTATATATGCCTTTCAAATTTCAAATGATTCTTGGATTCCAAATTGTTAAAAGTGATGAAAGGAGAACTAGAGTTGTTACAATATCAAATCATGCTACCAAACGCTTATATACAATTTGACCCGGGTTTCCTATCCTTCAAAAAGAAGTGAAAAGGGTAGGGGGAAAAATATTGAATCACAAAAGTTAAAAAGAAAAATTTCAGTTGAAAAGAAAGACTGGCGTTTCCATACAAAGAGATCAAGAAAGAAGGGTAGCATAAGGGCATTACAAAACAAAAGCTATGTACAAAGCAATATATTGTGCATGGAATGAAATAGTATACACTGATCAACCTGTCTAATTCTCTTCTTTTTCTGATTTCTCCGCCTCACTGATTAGATTCTTTTCCTTGCCCCCTTACTTTACTGGGGGTCCTTTTCTAATTACCTTTGAAGGGTTTTTTTTCTTACTTAACGTTATTTGGAGAACCAATAACAAATTTTATAGTACATACTTGGTCCCTTGGAAAATGTAACATCTCTTTCTGCATTGGATCCATCATCATCCTATCCGCATCAACTCATTGACTCTGGTGTGTTTATACATCATATCAGCACGTGCAAGAGAAGTGAACTAAAGTGAGTGATCATTGCCTTCTCCTTCTTTCCTCATTTCTATCATATGTGACATTTTTAGATGAATGAATTTAATATGTCCAGGCATGTGTTTTTCGACTGCAAAATATAATCACTATTGAATCTTTTAACTGTGTAGGCACTAAGGCAAGAATTATCGACTAGCTACAAAATATCAAGTAACCAGTCGTTCTAGAATTTGAAGTTGTCAGAAAAAGGTCTCATCTACAAAATATTAAGTAACTATCCGTTCTAAAATCTGGAGTTGTTAGAAAAAGGTCTCAACATGATCTTATACTATTAACATGGACAAATAAATTGATCAGAAAAATCATAGACTATTCAATATGGATACACAATGGGATTGGAGTCCTTGCCATAAATATTAGTTTTGGTATGTGCCAAAGACATGGATGATGGTGTTAGTGACTCCCAAGCAAGCAACCAAACTACTTAAACTAGTAAAAAGGAAAAGTGATTAGAGATCTCACAACCATAGAAAATGCAGAGTTATAAATAGCATAATCAGTCCATTCATCACCACTTGTAATGATTCAGATTCAAGTTAAAGTCGGGTCATTTAGATTAAAGGTCCAAAAAGATAGGCTTGGGCTGGGGACATAGAGTACCTTTTTATGTAGATAACCCCCTTTTCCATTGTCCAAATTTTGTTTAGTTTAGTAGAGAATATCCATACTCTACTTTTTCCGTGCCCACCTACATTATAAATAAATTAATTGTATCCATGTGCCTTTGTCTATACTTCATTTTACTCTACTAAACTTGGGTCTAATTATTCTTGAATTACTAGAATACAGGCCAGTCATTCTCATTCACGTTTGAACATATGAAATCTTTTCTCTCAGATCAAATCAAACTACTCTGAACTTAATTAAACTAAGTTATGAATTTACTAATAAATATTTCAGTCTGGAATTTTTTTTTAATAAAATTCAGGTTTGCGGCAGTACTAAAAAAATATAAAGTATGATCTTAAATAACCCGCTCATCTAAATCGTAAAGTGTTAGAGTGATTACGAGCATCTACCTTTAAATAAATAATTTATTTTATTAAGGATTTCAACGAGTGGAACTTGAAATTTCGTTATTGTGTAAAATCTTAAGGTGTTAACTGCTCGGTTATAGTTTATGTGCATATTTACATTCAAGAGTCGAAACATACGCGTACAAGAATGTATTTTAACTGTATGTATAGAACTGATGAGTTTAGAACTTTAAGTTAGGCTGGAACTGACAGAAGCTATGCAGCAATGTTACAAATGTATTAATTGATGAATAGTCGATAATAGTTGGATGCTAGAGTAGCACATTTAATTACTAGATAAGATGATGAATCTTGCCCCCATATATTTACGGGATATACACAGATATGGATTTATGAATATGTTTCTGGCATGTTGTTGGGCCACACTAGAAGGAATTGGTAGGTGACAACTGAAATGCTGCAAAGAATTAGCTAGAGTGACATGCATGCATGGAGCTGGAGCATTCGTGCCGGCCAACTCTATGCATTTTAATTCTTAACCGTTTAGTTATTGAATCCAGTCCTCTTTATGTTTCCACAAAAATAAACCACTCAGTTGTCTAGATTTTCTTTCTAAAATCATTAATGTTATGAAGTTTGTTTAATACACAACTAGTCTGAAAAGTTTTTCCAAAATCTGAAGATGTCATGATCAGGATAAACTTGAAGAAATTAATTGTACTGTTAGAAGTAAAAATTGAAGTATAATCGGGGTCTTGGTTATAAAGGTTGTGTTCCCCTTTTTGTTGCAGAGGATTGTGGAAAATTGAGGGTGCCTAGTTGTCAACTTCTTTCTTTGCTAATCTGCGGAACGGAGATGGTGGAATTCTTTCTTTGTGAGTCACTGTTATTTCGACGAGAATTGGTAAAGGTAGTTCGTGTTATTGCAGTGACTATGGTCGGAGTTTCATACTGCTAATTAAGTTTTTGTCTTAATTTGGTTTAATCTATGAAGCTTGTTTGAGCTGACACTATTATTGAATTAAAATGTTGATATGTTAATTACACTCAAATCCAGGATAGGCCACGGGGTCACTTCAAGGTTGGGGAGTGCTATCCACATCCCCGAACCCTAACCCGCTCCCCGAACTTGTCCCGATCTCCGAACCTGCCCGATCCCCATCCCGAATGGGGCACGGGATCCCCGTGAATAATCGGTGATTTAATATATTTTATCAAATAAAATTTTATATATTTTTAATACATTTTTAATAAAAATAATTTAATAAATTATTATACATAAATATGTTTTAAATAAATATGTTTTAAATAGAACATCATATTTTAAGTAATAATTTGAATTTAAATGTATTTATAATAAACGTTAATATAAAAATTATTATTATTAAATTATATTCTACTATGAAATTTTAATATAATAAAAAAATTTAAAAAAATAAACTTTAAGAATGTATATAAATTATATTTATTAATAATAATTTAATTAATATACATATAAAATATTAATTATTTATATTAAATATGATAAACGGGATCCGGGATCGGGGAACGGGACGGGGATACCCTAATCCCCGATCCCGCCCCGATCCACGAATTTTTTTTATATTTTTTCGCACTCCTCCAAACCCAAAAAATTTCTTAAGTCTACGACCCAAATGAAACGGGGATCGAATCGGGTAAAGGCGGGGTGGGTAAAATGCACGTCAAATCTTAAGACTTAAAGTGTAAAAAGGCACCGAGAGGCGACTTCCATATAGAATGAAAAGAGATTTGGAGAATATTTTAATATTTTAATATTTTCATTAGTTGAAATATGTTGACAGAATTATATTATGATAAGTTTAAAAATGGAACGATATCCTCCCTAAGTTCAAAAATGAACAAGACAGTGGTGATCTTTTCTTGGACCCAAAAAATAGCCTCTTGAGACGAATGCTGATGACAAATTGACAAATTATTTTAAGATTTCGGAGTCATAACAATACGTAATATACGTGATTATCTTATTTAGAGCATTTTTTACGAAATTGGTTAAAATAGTTAACTAAATTAATATAAAATAATAATCGTCCGAATTTGTACAGTTATGTGCTCTAATTGGATCAACTGTAATCATTAAATTTATATGTCGAGCATTGTCAGATGTCTTAAAAAATTTGATAAATTTAGTCAATATAAGAAGATCGATTATAATTTTACGAAGAATTTTATATGGTTGTAACTTCACAATTTACACAAATTATACCCCTAACCCCATTTGTTATCGTTTCTAAAAAATTGTTCGGCACGCGTTTTAAGGTGCATATAAAGTACAGTTTCGTAGCTTCTTTTTAAAATTTTCTCGTTTTGAATTTATATTTAAACATTCTTTTATTCAGAAAATAAAATTTTAAATGTAAGACACTGAGCTATATTTTATATGCACCTTAAAATGTGTGCCGGAGAAACGATAACAAATGGATGGGACGAGAGAGCATATAATATCCACCACTTTGATCCCTTTTTTTTAAAATAAAATTACTTACTTATATTAAATCGAATCAATCATCAGTACATCAGAAATAATATCTGTAGCAAAATTAAACCACTCCCGGAAGTCTGGAATAGAATGAGTAACTTTTGCTAATGTATGGGTTACAACATTCGCAGAACCTATGAACATACTCTATTAGCACATTATCAAAGTGCTTAAAAAGGTCAACACAATCTGACACAATTGTGTAAAGAGATCGGCTGTTGAATTCTTCTTTGTTGGAGAGGCAACCAAGCGATTTGAATTTGAAGATGATTTGAATCTATGTACTTGTTTTTATCTGACTATTTTGAACAATCGACCATAAATGTGATCCCATAATAATCTTCATTCCTGAATCAAACCCATGAAAATCATGCCGATCTATAACCTCAGTCAGAAAGAACACCAAAACACATCAAAACTCTCACAAAGAGAGACGAACAAAATTCTCATAAGGAGAGACTAACAAAACCCAAATAAATTAGAAATTTATTGAAAAAGGACAAGATCTTGAATAAGAAAACTAAAAAATAAAGGAATAAAAGAATGATAAGCCCCTCAAAACTTTATTGGAGGCTAGGGTTGATGAGAAAGTGAGATTTGTTAAAAAGAGAAACGAGCGATGCTCCTTTGATCCCTTGTTTAATAGATTTAAGCGTACAACATTTATAACCTTAATTTTTTTAATATTCAATAGTATGTAGTATTTTTTTGAATTTTTTTTTATAAAATGGTCTATCTTTCTTTTTTTGCTAATCCAAAATTACCTCTTTTTTAGTTTAGTAAGCAAATGATCTAAAACGTCACAAGCGATCGTCCTGCCTCCAATTTTTACGAATCTGTACTAAATTATAATAACTGAAATAAAATATAATTTGGTACACCTTTTATTTTAGTTTGATTTGATTTGGTTTGGTTGATCATTATTTTCGATCACTACTATTATATTTTCTTAACCAAATGACCTTTAATTCAAATATTAAAAGAACACACAGTTTGAATCTCACAAATAACCTAAATTCTCAGGTTCGAATCTCGCTCATAATAAATATTTATATTATTATTTATCAAGATATTTAATTATTAAAATCTCATCAATCATATGCTATTTGATCTCAATAGAAAATTATACAAATTCAAATTAAATTTTCAGAAAAAGATTATATTTCTATATTAATCATTTTTAATATTTAATTATATTAAAATTATAAATAATTAAATATAAAATACAAAATATTGATTAAGAACAGTGTATCGCACGGGTTGTAAAACTAGTCTATACTATATTATAATAGACGAAACATTAAAAGTTTTGGTACCTATTTTTTGGTACAAAGTGATTTTACCTAATTACCCTTACTAATATATTTTTATAAAAGGTAATATTCATAAAAAAAAAATATGTATACACTATATAAAAATATCATGCAGTAATCTTTTACAATCAAAAATTTTACCTTTTGTATTTTTCTTTACCAAAACAATCAAAACACGTTAATCAGTTACCTTTTTAAGATATTAATTACCTTTTTCAACAAAAACATGTTACATTTTCTATTTTTTCCATCTAAACATTTCCTTTTCCAAAAATATCACGGACAAATAAAATATCTCTCTTTTTATAATAATAATAATA
>PHNY01198298.1:8403-19005 GCA_003724115.2 Anethum foeniculum | reverse complement strand
ATTGTACATTATTCACGAAAGGTTTAATCGATCACCGATTTAATTATTATTACTTGAGTAGCAATGATGTATTACTAGATGCCGCTCTTTGTTTATAATTTTAATATGAGATATTAAAATTGTTGCCAACGTAATAATAACCTATAGGGTCGCACAAAGAATGTTTGGAGGAATATTTAATTTAAATTCATATTTAAATTAAATAAGTAATTTTGAATTATTTATTATTAATTGAGTGAGACTTAATTAATAGAATAAATACAATTCGAATTTATTCTTATTAAATCGACATTCAGTTGGGATAATTAAGTGAGACTTAATTATACAATAAATAGGAATTTTGAATTTAATATAACTCTAATTATGATTAGGGTTAGAATTTAGTTTTTGCCTCTCCTATATATACCTCATTATGGCTGAGATATAGGGTTACGTTTTTATTAGATAAAAACACAAACCCTAGCAGCCACGAGAGAGAGAGAGAGAGAGAGAGAGAGAGAGAAGAGGCAGATCTAGTTTGAGTGCTGGTACACGTCCTCTATTGATCAAGCGTTCGTGTGGATACCTCTATGGCGTAGATCGCACAAGGCGGGATACGTGGTTATTGATAAAGCTAGGACCTCCATCTGTCAACCAATTCGTAAAGCTTCAAAAGGTAAACACATCTGGTCCACGGATTAATTATCTAATTTTCACATGGATCCTAGTTTGGGTTTCAATTTTTCTATTTCTCAGTATCGTTTTATTACTATTTCTTCTGCGTTTATTGCATCGAAACCCAACACCTTCAACTAGGGTGATAGTAGTTGTCAAAATCTTCCATCGTGTCCTTCTTTGATCTAGTTTGTGCCATTAATTTTGCATGCACATCGTCCACAATCCTCTGGATGATGTAATACAGGTCACTTGTCATGTTCTCACACTGTTTGTTAATTATAAATTGCAGGTTGAAGGTGTTGACAAGATTTGTGGACGAGTTAATCAACCTGTCGGGCAGTTTTATAGTCCCTTATAAGGCCGGGGATGTCAGCATAGCTCCAAAATGCTTACATATGCATGGTTTTTGTGATTCCTTGGAAATTAAAATCATAAACTTTTATTATTTTAATTGAGCACATGATTTTGAAGGCTAGCTACTCCATTTTACATAAATTAGGTGTCAAAGACCCATTTTGTATGTCAACCAACACAATGTTGTCCATGGAAGGCGAACATGCATAGCTTGTAGGTGTTGCATTCTCCAAGGGCTTAGGAACATCTGGTATACGTGCAATTATATCTCTCCTCCCTTGTTCTTCTTTTTCATCATATTTGTAGTCCACGTCTAGTCATCGTACCATACTTGGTATAGTCAACCTTTCCATTTTTGATGGTCAAGCTTCGTCTTGAGCATCTCCTTTTCTGAATGAAGAGTATCCATGTCATATTGAAGCTTTTTAATGGATGAAACCATATCCTCATTCGTATCCACGTTATTATCTTGATTCTTCACACCTTCATGTCGAGAATCGTCACCCACTGCTGAAAATCGTATAGACTCTTATCTAATTTCCCACAGACGGCGCTAATTATTTTTACCAAAATTTACGGGTTAAAAGCTAAGTCTGATCTATTTAATGTATAAGCAATTGAAACAAGAAAGTTAAGAACAAGAACAATAAATGAAATCAACAAAAGCAAAGGGTGACGCGGAAAACTCCCGTGAAAGGGTAAAACCATGGATGGGATGATACCCAGAAGAAATGATTTTACTATAATGATATCAAGATAATTACAAGTGATTACAAGAAGATACAATAGAAGACTTATAGAAAATATGCTCCCGATGCCAAATTCTTGTGTATAATTGTGGAGGTTGAGTGTTAGTGGTGTTGTAGTTTGTGTAGGTGATGTAGGATTGTTTGTTATTATAGATAATGTATGAATTGTATGTAGTATATAGGATACCGTGGCTAGGTGAGTAATGAAGAGAGTGATTATAGAAGATGAAGTAGAAGAATTCTAGTCTAAGTAGAAGTGTGTATAGTGTCATCGTAGATAATGAATTCATAGTGTTTTATCTTCTTTCTATCACTTCTGCACGTTTCTAAGTTGTTGCACCACTTTCTCCACTCATTCCTATAGTTTAGGGATAAGAAATAACTCCCTCCTAGCTTTTAGGAACGTTATAAGACGTATTCTTCATGTTGTTCTCGTCGAGTACCTTCACGTCATGTCTTAGCCAAGTCGTCAGTCGTTAGTTGTGTGTATAGCTTAAATATATCATGTAGAAAATGATTAATTAGCTTGTAATTTGATGATATATTACTCCTATAACTCCCATCAGTATGTGCCTAAATTGTAGGAGCTATATTTTTCATGGTCCTATCTTTTAGAGATATAATTGCTATCACATCCTATTTTTTAGGACGACTAATGATCGTCTTTGAGCTCCGCTTCTATCATGTCATGTCAACTCAAGTTGACGTCGAGTCTTCACGTCCATTTTCTTTGTGTCAGTAGCAACTCTCAAGTACATAATGCAGTCTTCTTATTTAGAAATCTTTATGTCCTGACGGGTGAAAATTTGGCCACAACACTTAGTGACTCCACCACCATCGAAGCCTGTGAAGGAGTCTTTGACACATGCTTTTGCATCTTTTGCCCTTATCTGTTCACTTAGCACTATTTCCCACTATTTCATGATCAATATCAGTGGTTGAGTGTGAGGTATATTTTCATTAATGCTAGGGGGAAGTCATTTTGAGGTCTATATTAGTACATGATCCATCCACGATCCATAAGGGAGGTAGTTTATTGGTTAGGGATATTCAGATGGAGATTAAGCATTAAATCACTTCTCAGTTAAAGATTAAATTTTTTTCATTAATAACTTTCAATATGAGATTTTTAATCTGTTAATACAATATTATTAAAATAACATAATGAAATATTATTAAAATATTGTAATAGAATAGAAGCAACTACTTGTCTATAAATAACAAGTACTTGTCCGAGGAGCGTAACAAAAAAAATGAATACACACCAAATCCTAATAAACATATAACTAAAGTTTTGTTAATATTTACACAATAATTATTTATATTTTTATCGAGGATATGAAAATTTTACGATAAGAAAAATTATCTATTTTTTGGGCCTTAAAAAATAGACATTCATACAATTCATTTAAAATAATTGATTTTAAAACAATATTTATATATAGATACTTGACTTTTAGGCCACACAGTCTTAGACATTACCTTTCCCCTTAGGTCTACTTTCGTGGACATTACCTTTCGCCGTAGGACTACTTATGGAGTCTTAGACATTACCTTTCTCCTTATATAAATATTTATAAAAAATTTAGTAGAGAAGATAAAATCTTTTGGTGCAACAGCAAAAAGGGTTTTAATTTTATGTATGCACAACAATTCTCACCAATTAAAATGAGCAACTCATACAAAGTGTGTTAGATGAGTTTTATGAAACAAAACATCAAACATAGAAGATTATAACTAAACATGGTAAGAATCCAAGACTGAACTAGTCAAAATACAAAAGCTAAATAATTTAACTTATATGAATTTAAACATAATAATCCTGAAATACATAGTATAGTATAACTTTAGATGCTTGGATTAGAGTCATTGTCCGCCACATTTTCATGCACTCCACTGGGACCAGCGTCATCTTGTTTGTCTTCCACAAAAGTAGGTTCCTTTTCCCATTGAGGCTCCTCATTCTTCAGCTTCTTCAAGTTTGTTTTGAAGGTACCCACTATGACCTGATACACACATATATAAAGATCAAGACTAGATTTTGATGAAGTCCTTATAAGTATACTACCAGGATAGTGTGTGTGTGTGTGTGTGTGTGTGTGTGTATATATATATATATTAAACATGTTTTTTTGATGTCTATGAAAGGACCAAAGAGTTACAATAGGCACTTTAAAGTTTTTATAGATGAGAAGATTTACCCTAACAGAATCAGCAACTTTTAGTTGCCCAACTACGGGGCCACCTTCCTCACGTCCTCCCCGAGCAAAAGTTATGCTTACACAACCTTTTCTCTCACGTCCTCTGCCATTTATTGGTTCGAACGATCCCGTTAAGCTGATTATCTCAAATTTACCCTATAAAAGCATCATAAAGAGGTTGAGGAACTGATGAATATAGATGAAGGAAAAAAACGAAAAATTTTACCATTCACAAAGAGACCTGTAATATGAATTCTTAATCTATTAAATTTTCAATTATTTAGCCTACAAGATTTTATAGGTTAAGAGTTTCATGTGCTACACTTTCTTGAGTAGGCTCCTTTAAATTTGGGAATGGTAAAACATTCCACGCTTGTGACAAAGATACGAGTTCAAATCCATAATTAAGATAGAGACATTACTAACATCTACAATCACTTGGAAATTACCGTTATTACAAAATCAAAGAAGAAAGAACTTTATTGTTAAGTTCGACCTATCTGAATCAATATCATAAGGGTCGTGAGGCTAAACAATGGAACTACTGAAATACCAATTGTATTTAGAGCTAATAAAAGAAAATACATAAAAAAGCTGAAAAAATATCTTTTCTTTTATTATATAAAATTGAGTTAAATATCAACAAGCTCTTACAAAATAAATAGTCATATATACTTAATGGCAATCAAATGTAAACGTAACAAAATAGAATAAATAAATAATTGAAAGTTGCAAAATTAAAACTTATATTGAATGATGGTCAAATGTAACCACAACAAAATAAAATAAATACATTAATGAATGTTAAGGAATATCAAAATCATACCTCATATGTAATCTTGTCAATAAAAGGAAGGGTGAATGTGATTTGAGAAAGGTTACCAGTGGCAGAAATCACCAAAACTGCTTGATCAGGTACTTTTTCGCATAACTCCATTATCTTAATAACCACATCCTATTAGAAAAATGACATAAACTATGTTAGAGAAACATAAAATCATATAAAAGGCTCCTAACAATTTTATAAGATTATACTACCACATAAATATTTTTACCTTTCGCGCAATGCGCAACAACATGTAATTCACATAAAATATAATGAGTTTGGCGCATTGCGCAATTGTTGACATTAATCGAATATCTTTTCATTGTACAAGCACTTAAAAAATATATTTAAAAATGCTCTTAAATAATTTAAGAATATAGTAGTCCACGTAATATTTTGGTAGTTAATATAAATATGTGATAATATTTTTAGTAAATTATTTATATATACTTTTTATAAGAACAAAGAGAAAATTTAGCTCATTGAGAAAAAGAATCTAGAGGGATTGACGTGATTACTTGTTCAAATTCGATATTTTAGTCTAGGTACAAATAATATTATATTTTACAATGTCATCATAAGATTAAATCTTAAAGAGACAGGTAAATTTATCCGAAATTTTGTTATTACGCAAATAATTGTCAAAGGGTATAATATCATTAATTATATCCAACCATATGGTTAAAGAAATAAATCTGAACAAAATTTCTTCTATCAAATGCAGTTACAGGATATAATCACAATTCTTTTCTAGTTGAGGCATACCTGACCCGCATCAACATCAATTATCCAAGGAGTTAAACCTTTACGAGAAGCAAGCATTTCACCTGTATAATTAAAATTTTACATGTAAAAATAAAGGTTTGGCATACTAGTTATATTTGATTCAAATTCGTAAATTATGTAAATATTGAAGAGGCAAATTAAAAATTTCATGAATTTCGTCTGCTAATAATAAGTATAAAGGAAAAAGTGATGCACTTGTTTCATCCGAAATATAATTTTTTACATTTTTCAATAATAAAAAATATGTAATTTTTATTAAAATTTAGTAATTTGATCATAAAAAATTTAAAAAGATAAATGATGTGAGACTGAAGGAGTTTTTTCTAGTGAACAATGCCACCGACAGGAAATTAATATATAACCTTCAACTAGATGTAAATGGAATTAAATTGTTGCGTATACCTTCAAGATTCACGTAGCTCGAGCCTTCACGAGAAGGTTCTCCAGATGCAGATGATACACCGATTTGTGGACGGGCTGCAAATGACAGACAAATTAGTAACGATAATTGATAACATATGAGAAGGCTAGTCAGAATTTTAAAGCTAAATTTTTGCTTTAATCAAATTTTTAATCATATCAACTTCTACACTAATAGATGGTATAGAGTTTTAAAATCAAAGTGATTTTGGTGATTTAGTACGTGAAAATAAACCTGAGGTTGATGCCATATCTATTACAAATAAAAATTGTTGCTCTTGAAGATGGCTGAAATCTTAGGGAAGATAACTGATGAGAGTGTATTAATTTAAAACTTTAGGATCGTATTTAAGCTGAAAAGTTTCTGAATATCTGTAGATATCTAATAAATGTTTCAGAATCTCATTTATTAGAAATGTAAATTGGATTTTGATAGATTTTTACAGATAGTATAAATCCACATTTATTAATTTTGGTATCTAAAGATTTATGATGATCTCCTAACTACTTTAAAAATTTTGTGGACACCTTTAATCGTCACAAATTACATCGTAAACTATATTGTTTTATAGGAAAATTCATGAGTCCCCAAATTTTTTTCCAAATGCTGTCGTATGTGTAATTGGTAACCTTCGATCACGAAAATTCAAGTAAAAGAATTCACAATTTTCGCAATTAGCTATTATATTTTTACGTGATTAAAGTAGTTCGTTTAATTGTCACCATATTATTTTATATTATATATGATAGAATAAATTTTACTGAAGGGATTTATATATTTTTGGCTAGAACCGCATTTATCAAAATATTATAATTGATTATTTTTTTTATTTTGATAAATACTAGTGATGAAAGTATTTTAGTTTATTCTCAATGAGAGAACAAATAATAAATGACCTTTAAGTTATAATAAAGACTAATACTTTTATGGTTGATTTAATAACAACTAACACTAATCTTATAAAATTCAACAATGACCTCTTACACTAAATGCTATATATCATTAACACCTACGTAGATTTGTTTGTCCATTCCAAAGCCACTTAAGTCATAACACCCCCTAGTGCACTGAACACAAAATAATAAATGCTGGTAATTTACAAAAGAAGAAGAATTAAAATAAATTGCATCTACACTCTCGAAAATAAGTGTAATAGGTCCGGTTTTTGTTAATGATTATTAATATAATAACTGTTAAAGCCTAATTTAAATAAATTAAGAAAAGGGAAATAGCTAAGTTGAAATTTGTAGTAGTTGGAATTACTATATCATTAACTATCAAAAACTTAATTAGTAATCACTACAGAAAGCTATATAACATTCTGTATACACACAAATCCTGTACCTTTTTAATATAACTCTGGTAGCATGATATATTTTACAAGCGATAAATATAACGAATTAAAATCCTAAAAAGATAGTTTGATGAGAATCTGTAGACTTTATTAAGATATATAAAATGATGTAAATGAGATATTAAGGCCATTTCCTAGATTTTAAGCAAAGGAATATCCATTTATATTTATTAGGATATAAAAAGATGTAATAAGATATTTAAGCATTCTATTAGGTCCAAAGGTCAAATACAGAGGGGGTGAATGTATTTGTGTCCGTTTTTCGAAAATTAAAGCAGCGAAATATAAAACTTGAAACGAAGAAACAAACAAATACACAGAGTTTCCGGGATAATAATTCTTTGATTAAGAAATTAAACCTTGAAGGGTTGCTAACACTTTTGAATATAAAAGATTTAAAGTATCAAAAAAAGTAACCAATACAAGATAAGCTATCGAATCAATGGTTACAATCTATCACTCTAAAGGCCATAGCTCTTATCTAAGATTAAACAATACAATCGAAAGAAGCTATAACTATGAGTGTAACAGTATGTAAGGCTTTTAATGATGAGTATAAAATTGGGCAGCACTTCTTTTTGTAATTCCATAAAAGAATCGAATGATTTGATCCAAGAAAAGAATTCTGCAGAGCTTCATTTTAATTCACGAGAAGTCACACTCTATTCTGGTCTGATTTGATTATTATATGAGGTAGGTAGCTTAGAGAGAGAAAAAGGACACGTGGAACGCTCTAGTCCGAGTAAATTCAATTACCATGTACTGTTTGTGGAGCTTGTATTCACTCTAGAGCTTCCACACTTGAATAAACATTAACTTCTGAAGTGGTGGCCCTAGAGGATGAATTAAGTACTTGGAAACTTTAAGATACATTCAATGTGGCGCCTAGAGTGATCCTTGAGAAATGGTGGTGCCTACAAGTAGCCTTAGTACTTAGAAAATCAAACCAAGTACTTAAGTGGCGCCTATTGGATAAAGCCACGAATTAGTGGCACCTAGAATGACCTTTTGTACTTAGAATTTCCACCAAAACATGCCATTTTGCGCCTACTAGTGAACTAGGAATGATGGTGGCTCCTAGAGCCATGTTTAACAAGATTTTGACTTAGTTTCATGGCCATGAAAGGCAAGTGGTGCCCAAAGGTACACCTAGGATCAAGGTGGCGCCTATAAGTACTTCTAGTACTTAGACTTTTCAAGACAAACTTCAAGTGGTGCCTATAATGCACCATGTAGTCACTTGACTCAGTTTCTGAAGGCTTGTTCACGGTTTAGCTGTTTCGTCTTCTTGTCTTCTCCTCGAGTCTTCGTAAAAATCATATAACTTTCTTCTGAGATTTGAATCCTCACTTAATAATTCTTCGAATGATAACACTTAGTTTCCTTTCAAGGATCACTGACGCCTATTGCAATTGGTCTGGTTCACATACGACTAGTTCCGCTCTCAGGCCTTCTTGTCATGAACTCTACAAACCATTGTTAAGTCTTCTACCATATACAATCAACTTCACTTGGAATCCTTAAGGTCTTCACACTGATCCTACTAACTGCCATCATGAACTCTACAAACCAACTTACTAGTTGTCACTGCTTAAAATACCTAAAAGAATATGCAAGAATATGGAACTAGTAAAAAGACATTTTTTTCTAAAGAGAATCAGGGTAAAATTACACCATGCCGGTTAGAAAGTTGCACACGATTAAGTGGAATTTAATCTACAGGAATTAGAATAATGAAGGACTTGGTATGAAAAATCTCTACTGGATGAACATTTCCAGCTGGAAAAATAGCGGTGGCGTACAAGAAAAAAAACAAGGAAGCTTGTGGTGCAATACATTGAAGGGTATATATGAGCATCTCTCAGGTACACACATGAAAAACTCAAATTATTTGAGCAAACTCACTTTCACAAATAGCATGAATAAAATATGACTCAAATTATTTTAGTCTCGAAAGACTAAAATAGTCATGAATAACATCAAAGTCTCAATCAACAAGAAAATAGCATGATTTGAATTCAAAATAACCTCATAAACACTCAAAGCACACAAGTGTTTAGGTGTAACTGTATCACTCAAGTTCAATCAAATGCACATGTGCTACCATAAANCCAAAATCTCTAGACTTCGCGCATGTATAAATCAAAAGGTCTTTGTCAAGGGTTGTAATGAGGCTTAGGTTGGGGGTAGGATATCAAAGAATAGGCTAACAAGTGGCTAAACTTGATAACTGGCAGAGCATAATGTTCACTTTTAATTTAAGCACCCAACATGAAGAATAGATCATGTAAAAGTTGGCCAGAGTCTCACAAGCATTAAACACCAAATCACATATTATCATGTAATTTCCCACTTTCATATTGTACAAACCAATGAACAAAAACTCTACTTGATCTTCTTCTTGCTCAATTCTTTTTTTTTTTTCAAAGTCAAGTCATTCTCCAGTAACCAAGGGCAGTGAAAAGTCACCAAACATTGCACTTAATACCAGCACATGTATATGGATTGTCCTTTTCATATGACATTGCACTGCCACCCATTGATCTCAAAGGAGTACTTGATTCTCTTTTCTCCTTTTTTTTTTCTGCAATACTTTTTTTCTTTTTTTTCTCGAAGAGCAAGTAACTACATCATTCTGATTCCCACCAAAATATCTCACTTGAACAAAGATTTCCCCACACTTAAAATTTTACCCATCTCAAACATACATCACAATGCTCAACTAATCAATCAAGACAAGAATAAATAATTAAGCTCAAGATTTATTTGGTGACATACAAAGAAAAAGGATATAGGATCAAGGGGCTCACTAAGGATTATTTTTCAGGATACTGTTTGGGACAATAAGGTTAATCCTAGTGCCTTTATCATTTTTAGACATACACAATATCAATATGCACATGATTTGGTTTAAAGCAAGTTCTGGAGTAACATGCACAATGACGAATAGCTCACAAAAAAAATTGATTGATAAAAGAACCAATCGTAAATTAAGCCTAAGAACTCACAGGTAATATCATGCTATACTCGTCAAAATTGACAATGACGTACATTCAGGTTTTGAATTTTCGCAAGCACATACAAGACATCATCATGCATAAGGTATTTACGCCAAGGAGACATACATATGACACACGAAAAATAGGTCTACATGGTGGGTACTTATCCTTATTAACATGCTATATTGACAAGGCAATCAATTTTTTTAAAATTTTCTATTTTTTTGTGTTTTTCCATAGATATCATACTATAAT
>PHNY01198295.1:46289-60105 GCA_003724115.2 Anethum foeniculum | reverse complement strand
TCAATTATGTAAAATCAATTCAATTTAAATTAATGATATAATTTTTTAAATTTAAATTAAATTTAAAAGATTATACAATATAAACAAAGTTCGTGCATCGCACGGGGTTTAAGCTAGTATTTATTTAAATTTGAATTATTTGACTTTTAATTTTTGAATACTCGGATGAATAAAATTGGTTGACTTCCGATTTCATCGACTAGAGTAAGTTATTGGCCCTGTTTGAAAGTTAGCTTTTTGGCCAAAAAATAGTTTTTTTGAACCGAATTAGAGGTTTGATCAAATGAAACCTCCAATTCTAGTGTTTGGTATTTAGCTTTTTTAAATAGTTTTTTGGTCCCAAAAATCTAATTTTGAAAAAGCTATTTGGGGGAGATTTTTCAACTTATGTATACAAAAAGCTAATTGAAAAAATTACTTGTCAAACAGTTTTGTTCAAAACAGCTAAATTCAATCAGCTAGTCAAAACAGTTTCACAATCAGCTAGTTAAAACAGCTAATTCAATCTGATACATCTAATAGCTAACAGCTAATTGCCAAACAGGGCAATTATCTACGCATTATGATTTTGTACGAAATTAAGATAAACTTTCTATATTCAAAAAAAATTATGATTATACTCTTGCATGTTAAGGATACAAATTCATAAATTAATTACAAGGTAAACAAATATATCTCGGTGTCCCATGCAGGAAAGGCTAAAATTAAAATCCGAATTTTGATACAAAAAAAATTGAAAATTTTAATTAAAAAAAACTGGGTCAGGCACGGCCACCGAGCCTTAAAGGACCTGTTTTTTCTTTAAAATATGGTCTGACCCAAAACCCGAAACATCCAGTAAAACACGGATTTAAAAAAAAATCATATAAAATTTTTTATATAAAATTTAAAAATATATAATATTTTTAATAATATTTTATAGTCTATACTATTATAAGGGAAACAGGGTATATTTGTTGGTTGTCGGTGTGGTACAGTAAACACAATCGTTAGATTTTAAGGCAGATTATTCAGAATCGTTGAATATAATATAAAAAAATATTATTTGTTTCGGTATCAAAAAAAATCATATATGTGAAGATTCGAACCACGTAAAGAATATATATTATTTATTATTTGTTTTCTAAATAATTTCGAGAGGCTTAAGGTTCGAGTTTCGTGAATAACATATTATAGTTAAATTTTATATTATTTATTTTCAAAATATAAGGTTTTGAAGCCAATTTTCATCACGGACTAAACTTCAATATTGAATTTGTAATCAGGTATTTGTATAGAGCTCTAAATTTAGGGATTTGATATTCATGATAATTTTAGGGGAAATTGGGGTTTATGGGATTCGGGGCTGAGTTTGAGAGGATTAATTGTAAGAGATTATAGAATTTTGGGGGCATTTCTCAAGGTGCCTACGTATCCTTTTATAAGAAATAAAGCCCATGTAGTTCTTTTTTTATCGAATTCTATTTAGGCCATACTCTTATTCTTTAGGAGCAAGTCACCTATATATATTAAATTTCCTCGTTTAATATATTCCCAATATTATTGATTTTCTTGCTCAAAAAGATTAATGACCGTTGGGTCTCTTCTAATCCTTAATTACGGGCCGATATCCATTAAGAAATCAGGTTCATATTATGTATCAATAAGTCCCCAGTGTTTGTCGGAGTGTTCCTTCGGTGAACACTATATTAATTTAGTATCTCCACCTCCCGATCAAACTTTTTAGCTTGTGATTATTCACCAACGTCTTTGTGCATTTGAAGAAAAATGATGATATAGCTTCGGAGATTTGCTATATTTTGAGTCTTCCTCAAGGTTAGATTTTATGCATGTGACATTTTATTTTTGTCTATGTGCTTTCCAAGCATCAAGCAGTTCGATTCGGGCCCAAATCTTGCTTGATGTTGGTTGCATAGTATAAATTTCCAAGCAGTCAAGTAATTTATAAAAAATCTTACTTGGCATTGCTTGAATATAGATGAGAGGTCGTCCGTAAGCCACAAAATTACCAAAGATTCTACTTACCAATTTCTCATTTCCGGTACAAAGTCCCCGGTATATGAACCACATAGCATTAAACGCAGTTTTTCGGTTCATTTTGTGCTACCAATCCTCAAATTGTACGTAAGTAGATTTGATCCAGATTACACAATGTGAGATATATTTTGTGATCTATAAATTGTTAAATGTAAAAAAACTATAGATCACCACTTTCGCATTTTAGTCGAACCATCATAGTTTCGCACTGAAGCGTATATCCGGCCCGATATATCCTATGCCCTCAAGTGACTCATTGCTTCATTAAAGAAGTGATTCGTCACTAGTCTAGGATGGATATATATTGTACCCTCATGTGAGTGTCGATAGTTCATAAGTTTAGGACTTGATTATTTGTTAACCCCAAGTGATCATCGATAAATCACAAGTCCGGGTCTTAATCAATTTGTTGTCCCCAGATGATTATCGATAGGTCACAAGTCTAGGATTGAAATTTTATTTCCCCCAAGTGCTGGACGATGGGTCACTTATGAGGATTTAAGAATTCGTTGCCCTCAAGTGACTCTCGGTGAACACTTGTTTGGGTTGAATTAGTATTTTTCCTATAATATATCTGCATAAAGCTCGGGAATAAAAATGTTCTTTGCAAGACATAAAATATGTGAATGCTAAAGAAAAATAACATTTATCTTGATTTTGTCGAGCAGAATTGATTTTTGATTTAAAAGCTCTGATCAGAAGCTTTTGTGATTCCAACTTGTACTGCTTTAATTCATCAATGATTTGATGCCCTCTATGATTTTCATCTCGTGTACATAGGGCCTTTCAAGTGCACATAGTGGCAAAATATTTCTTACGAAGAACCTTACTTCGTTTATCATTGTTTTTTTGTGAATTAATTTGATCTTCTTCTCAGCTTTCACTTCAGAGTCCCCTGATATCAGATGGAATGAATTTCTCAGTCTTTGATTGTACTGCTGTTTCATGAGGTTGTCTTTCACAGTTATTGTTATAAGTTGATATAGCAAAGCTGCAAATCAAATTGCTGATTCTGATTCTGAAGTCGTAATTGCTCTGCCTTTTTTGTAGACTTAATTTCTTGGCTGTTAGTACTCTTCTTCTTCAAAAAGCTGAACAAGTATTCTTTTGTTTCTTTATCACAATAGTTGCTTTATTTTAAAAAGTTTCTTGCATATGTTACTGCAGCATACTCTCAAGCTGATGATGATGTAATTGAGAAGAGCAATTTGGGCAGGCAATGTATATTTCACGATTGGAACATTGGGCAGGCAAAATCAACTGTTGCTGCTATTACTGTTGCATTAATAAATCATGCTCTACATATTGAAGCACTGCAGAATCACGTGGGCCCTGAGACTGAGAAGAAAGCCACAAACCTCTCTACATCTTAAATAGATGACTGTGCAGTTATCAATGAATTGATCATGAACCTTGAGCATTGTCGCAAGAATCTTTCGCCTGGGTTTAAGATGAAACCAATTCAATTTGAAAAGAATGACTATACAAACTACCACATGGATCTGATAGCTACACTGGCTAATATGAGGGCGAAAAGTTATAGTATCCTGAAGTGGACAAGCTGAAAGCCAAATTTATTGTTAGAAGCATTATCCATGCAATTGCAACCTCTACTCTGATGGCTAAAGACATTTTCTTCTTTTGTCTGCATTTGTCCCTCTTCTTTTATTGAATTTCAGAAGTAGCCTCATGACCATGCTTTGATTTGAGTTTCCAGAATTTTGAAAAAAAAAATTCCTGGTAATCATTTATAAATTGAAATCTAGTCAATAGACTAGACCAACTTCTACGTACTGTACCAGGGCGCTGCAAATTTGCAGTGAAGAGAATCTGGAAATTAGTAAATAGATTTCAAATTTCTATAACAATTCCACATCAGGTTTATTTCCCAATCAGTGATGCTTGTTTTTTATGTTAATGCGCTTTTGTTTACCATGGGCGCTTTATAGTTGATCCTTTCATCTACAGTCTTCAATTTATTTTAATGAATGATAATCTCAATGCACTCCAAAGAATATTCAGATTCAGGTTCTTATGAAGTGAAGCCAAAATGTTGTCTATGACTTTGTCTTTCTTGTTTCTTTTTTTTTTTGTCAATCTTTCCCTGCTACAATGTGAACACACATGTGTTCTATTAGAACGAAGCTAGTAAAAGGACACATCAATTCCTCTCTTTATGTCGTCGTCCTTAAATACTACTTTCTTCTTACAGTAAGATTTGGTCTTTCTCCAAAACTCTGAAGAACCTTATCTTCCGCTTTAAAGTTATATGGTCTTCAAGACATCCTGCTAGGTCTTTTTCCAATGATTTCCACTATTTCTCCTTGCTCAGCTTTACTAGGCTGACTGTTATCATTGCATTGAGAATAATCTTTATTTTCCGATGCTTTATTTTTTTTCCCTGGGAATCACTATCCCTTCTGTCTTTTGTAATGGTTGCAGCTATTCTGTGTGAATATTTAGAACCTTTTCATGCATTTGAAAATCTGGAGTTTGATCTGGGTAAGGTAGAAAATGTCTAGTGCTGAAACAAGTCACCAATAATTGAACCAATAATTGAAGAATCAGAATCTGGACAGCTTGACCTTTGCACACTAAAATGACTATAACTCCCTGTAGAAAATTTATTTCGACGAACAGTTTTTTGCGTAAAAAACTAGACTCCGAGAACTTTCTAACAGCATATAGTTTGTTGTCTAGAAAATTCCATACAAAAGCAGTTTAATGTGGGAAGATAGACCTTGTGCAGTTTCAGATTTTTGCGCTTTCTTAGTATTTCCCTCATCTTTTTTCATGTTCTCTTTTGCGATTTTTGCTGCTGTAGATAGGTCTTCATTTTGTTCAAACAATATTCTTCACTTCTGCAATGCTTGTATCCATGTACTTTCTCTTCCCGAGCAGCTTATGTTGTAGAAAGAAGTTGTCGATTATTGGCATATTACAAACTTGGACAGTTTGATCACAGCTCACTAAAATAACTCTAACTCCCTATAGAAAATTGATCTTCCTGAACCTTTTTTGCGTTAGAAACTAGGATTCAAGATCTTTCTAATGGTATACCCAACTTCCTAGATGAAAACAATTTATTCTTGGAAGTTAAGCACTATGCAGTTTTCTAATTTGTCATATGTAACAGGCAGCAAGTTGCTTTGTTTGATTTGTATACAGCACTTGTTCAGACTTCTGATATGTTTCTTGAACACCAATGGATTATGGTATCCTTCATACTTAGAAATTCTGAGGCTTTTCATGTTGCCTCATAATTTTCAGTTTGTAGAGTGAGCTCCATCTTGAGATGATTCTTACAAGCTAAGTTGGTTGTTCCAATTGTTGTGATCAGGAGATTTCGCTTTAAATTTTAATTCTTTTTGTCGACTCTAAAAGTATCAGAGATTTAATCTTTTTTTACTTTAATATGCTGCAGCACCAGGTTTTTTCTTGATGGTTTTCCAGCTTTATGATGATGAAATAAATAAATTTTCTGTATTCCTTTTTCAATTGCTTTGAGATTAAAGGTGTTGAATGATGGCCTTCTTCCAATTGTACAACATTTTTTAAACCTCGGGTCTTTTGCATATTCTTCCCAAGCATTCCGCTGCAAGCTTATATCTGAATTCCTTGTCGCTGACTGTAAACTGCTATCTTGATGTGCTGAAATTCTTTGTAAATCATCTGGATGCATCAGAATTCTCGTGGATCGGAATTATTGTGTCTTGTTCAAGCAACAACAAGTCATGATGCTGGATCAACTTGCTACAATGGTGTATCAGCTGAATGCCTGAACTTAATCTTCTCTGTAGAACTTTTCATTTCTCTCAGTATAAACTGGCAATTTATTCTTTTTGTGACTTCTGCAACATAGCAAATGACATATGCACATGCAAGCTTCTCCTTATCTTTATTTCTTTCATGTTAATTGCACTTCTTTTTCCTTACTCCAGCACCGAGCCCTTTGCTGCAATCATCCATCTTTATTTTCCCTTTTTTTTTTAATTTCACACCGATTGTTACGTGGACTTCTTTATCTCAACTAAATATATATATATATATATATATATATATATATATATTTATTTATTTATTTATATATATATTTATTTATTTATTTATTTTAAAAAAAAATTGCTGCGTTGAGCTTCCTTTTTCTCTGCATTAATAGTAGCAGAACCTCCGGCACAATCTGTCTAAACCCTTCTTTCTAATGAAGCTCCATGTACAATTTCAATGCCTTGGCAGTTGGACATTAGATTGAGGTCATCTTCTGGGATCTCGTTGTATTGTTTCTTTGAAGATAAGAGGCGGTTGTTTTTTTCTTCTTTTTTCCTTTTTCAATGGAACCATGCGTTGCTGTGTATTTGCTGTTTATTTCTTCCTCAGAGAATTTGCTGATGTTTTATTGTTTCTCCTATATCTTTTCTTTGTATTTGAATATGACCTGATTCATAGTAACATCGTAGTTTTTTTATTTGCACCGAGATCTCTCGTCATGATCGCTTTATTTCGAATAAATTTTTTCGCCCTTCGCAGATTTTTGTTGAATTGCAAAATCATCAATTTTTTCTCTATACGATTCCCACATACTGCGCCAAATATTAAAGCCAATTTTCGTCACGGACTAAACTTCAATATTGAATTTGTAATCGGGTATTCGTATAGAGCTCTAAATTTAGGGATTTGATATTCATGATTATTTTAGGGAAAAATTAGGGTTTATGTGATTTGGGGCTGAGTTTGAGAGGATTAATTCTAAGAGATTATAGAATTTTGGGGGCACTTCTCAAGGTGCCTACGTATACTTTTATAAGGAATCAAGCCACGTAGTTCTTTTTTTATCGAATTCTGTTTAGGTCATACTCCTATTTTTTAGGAGCAAGTCACATATATTTGTGAAATTTACTCGTTTATTATATTCCCAATATTATTGGGTTTCTTGCGTAAAAAGATTAATGACTAATTGGGTCTCTTCTAATCCTTAATTACGGGCCGATATCCATTAAGAAATCGGGTTCGTAATATGTTTCAACATAAGGATCATGACTCTTATTGATAAGTGCATTTCATAACAACTTTTGAGAGGTTTATAGTGAGTTATAAAGCTAATGACCAACTATTCTATACAAATAAGGGGGTGTTTATGAAGTTTGAGCTACGGTTAAGAATGTTTTCAACGATCTCATATTCCTTTAGAGATTGTAAGAATGTGTATGTATTAGTTCTATCTCAAAGATGCCTATTTTGTATTCATATATATAGGTCCAATTCGGATAAAAGTCCAATTCAGCCTGAAGATCAAAAATAATCTTATATTCTAGAGAAAGTTCAACATGACCTAAGTTTTCGAAAAATTCAATCTACTGGACCTTTTGTGCACCCCTTGTCCATAGACCGTAGTCCCGTGACTATCAAAAAATAATTTAGTCAGAATCTTTTTATAACTATAAATTGTTGATATAAATCAATGAATTTAAATATAAATTATGGCTTGCGCAGAATTAGAAAGTAAAGCACATTCTAAACTACATGTATTAAAATGATAACAAATTTACGGAAAATACAACTATTTTAAGAATAAGTAACAAGAATATCATTTATAGATTTTTTGATCAAAAATACCCCTGTATTACATATTTGAAAAATGAATATTACTAATACGCATTTCAAAAATAGATATTACGTTAAAAAATTAAATTAAATTAAATTAAAAAAATTAAAATGAATAGTGTGACAGTACATGGCAATACGCATTCTGATTATGCGTAACAGAATTTTAATTTTTTATAAATTTTTTATTTTTAAAAACGTGATACCCCTTATTCAAATGCGTCTTAATGATACTCTTTTCTCAAATACGTATTAAAATGATATTTTGATCAAAAAATTTAAAATAATATTTTTGTCACGAGATTTTTTTAAAAAAAATATTTTTGACCATCCCCGGATTAACAGATTATTTCGAGTAATAATAACTTACAAATTTACAAGTTCGTTGGGGAGTTGAAATGGAAGAAACAGCAGTAAAAAGAGTTGAAATTGATCGTGAATCGCTTGAAAACAGACCTGGGATCTTCTTTATTGGTTCTCCTAATGTTGGCAAACGCACCATCCTCTCCCGTGAGTTCTATCCATATATTTTATAATTTCGAACTCTCGATATCCCGTAAAGTGAGCGTGTTGGGTTTTATATTTTTATCTTGTTAATGTTGTGTATGTTTTTGCTTTTTTTATTGAATGTATGAGTTTGGGTCTACAGTCTACTTCAGTGATGTGATATTGCTCATGGGGTTTTGTAAAAATGGAGTCTTTGAATTTGTTCTTGTATTAAAATCTTGAAATTTGGGATCTTGTAATGTGTTGAATAGAGGAAGTTGAATTTAGTTATATGATGAAATTAAAGTATGTAAAAAAGTGGTAGTGAAGCCCATTGATGATTACGATAATTTTTAGGATTGTCATTTGTCAATGCTGATTTGTACTAACTAGTAGCGATTTTTAGGGAGCTTGAAGTTAGTTACGGAGTATATCATAAAATTAAAGTATGTATAGTAGTAGGAGTAATACCTATTGATGAATAATGGTGTTTGTTACGATAATTTGTAGGACTGTCAATGTTGATTTGTACTAACTAGTAGTTATCTGTAGGGAGCTTGAATTTAGTTCTATGATAAAATTAAAGTATGTAACAAAAGTAGGAGTGAAACCCATTGATGAATGTTGGTGTTTGTTACGATGATTGTAGGACTGTCACTGGTGATTTGTGCTGACTGGTAGTGATCTGTAGGGAGCTTGTAGGCTAAAAGATGGTTAGTTATTTTGTGTTGTAATCTTTAAGTGTAGTGGACTGTAATGGAAGTCTATTACAATTTTCCGTAGTGATATTGTTCTTGGGGTTCTGTAAAATGGAGTCTTTGAATTTGTTTTTGTAATGAAATCTTGAAATTTGGGATCTTGTAATGTTGAATTTAGTTATATGATGAAAATAAAGTATGTAACAAAGTGGGAGTAATCCCATTGATGAATGTTGGTGTTTGTTCCGATAATTTGTAGGACTGTCACCGGTGATTTGTGCTGACTGGTAGTGTGATCTGTAGGGAGCTTGTAGGCTATAAGATGGTTAGTTACTCCGTGTTGTAATCTTTGTTTGTAATTGACTGTAATGGAACATCTATGTCTATTACAGTTTTCAGTTGTGTGGAGATGAATATGAATTGCGTTAAAGACAACACTTTTATATGTGGGGTATAAAAGAATATGATATGTGATGGAGTAATGATATTTATATGTTGAGGATGGAGTGATAACATTAATGTTAGTACAGATTCTGGTGGATAAATTGGACCCTCGTACTTCGTTTTTAAGCTTAAGTTTTATTGCTTCATTAGTTCATGATGTATGTTCAGTAGTTGAGGTTGTTTCCAGCTAATTTTGTTTCTTGAAAGGCTTTTCATTTTCAGTGTTGTTCTGTTCCTTAAGGCTGTATCTTCAAAATTTGGAACAGCGGGTGTAGTTTATATTAAGTGGTCACACATGTTTGCTAGAGTATCAAGTGATTTTTTTTTTTGGGTCAAATGATGGTCCAAGCAATCTTGAGATTATCTGATATACTCATTAGCGTGAATAGTCGAAATTTTTTCAAGAATCCTATTAATATTTACACAATGATAAATTACCTAGTTTCTGGCAAACATGTCTGCATATTTTTTGAGCATGGTATGGAAGTAAATTTAACATTACAGTTAGTAGCTCCCTTAAATTCTAGATTTTCAGTCCTTTGAATGGACCATATTGTAACTTCTTTGTCGCAATAAGGTTGATTTATGATTGAATCGGTAAAATCCTTTTTATGCAATGTTTTCAGTGCTGATATATTGGTGTCAGTATTATTAATTAGTCAAGTTTGACAACAAAGTTTGGATCATTTCCTTATACTGAGCGGTCTGAATATATTACAGGACTCCTCTCTGTAGATTTTGAAGATGCTTCTGACTCATCAAGTGATTTACTTGAATATGGGTAAATTTGATGTTTTCCATCTTCTTATTAATGAATGAACCTGTTTGATGATATATTTATTTATTGCTACATTGTAACTTCCTTCTTGATGTTACCGTCCAATTTAGAGTAAACTTTTATAAACAGGTGGACTATTGACACAAAGTATTACTCGGCTGATGTTTCTTTGTGGATGGCGCATCTTCATGATGAATTTTCAGTAGAAGCTTTTCCAGTATTTGATAGATTTCCTGCTTTAGTGATGGTCTTTGACATGAATGATGTTAGTCTCAGAACCTTGCCACCTTTATATTACTTGTCTGTAGAATACTTATATCAGTTGCAGTAGCTGTTGTAAACTGTACTATGCAGCTTCAGATGTTAACATGGTCTGTGTCTCTTTGATGCAGCTATCATCTCTCGATGCACTTAAGAAATGGGTTTCTCGCACTGATATTCAAACTTTTGATATATTGTTATGCATTGGAAACAAAGTGGATCTTCTTCCGGGTCATTCAGCACATGTTGGATACAGGAGACACTTACAGAAACTTGAAGAATCCTGGGGTAGTACTATCTCAGAGTCAGAATACGGAATATCAGAAACAGAAGGAAGTAGTTTATTAGGAGATGAAGAGTCATCATGGCAGATAAAGAATTCCTGTTTGGAATGGTGCTCCCAACACAATATTGAATATGTAGAAGCATGTGCATCAAATGCTGATTTTGACAAATGTAAGGCTTTACTGCATTATTTATTACAGGTTGTGTGCAGTATAATAGGCCCTATTATAGTGAGTCGTCATTCTCAGTCCATTGTAGCAAATTTAACTGTTCATCTGTTTACCAAGGCCCCATGCCAAGGCCCCATGCTTTCCCTGCACATCTTCTACTCCCTCTTCAAAATTAGGTTACTAGGCTCCTTTGCGTTTCTCATAAACAAGGTTTCGTACATATTAATATGGATGGAACGGAAGCACATACAGATCTATAGGACCTCTATATTAAGAAAGTAGTAGAACTAGTTCCTAGAAGGGAGGACGTAGCATCCTATGTCTATGTTAACAACAGACCTAGCAGTAGCAACTATTGCATCATTTAGTTGTATTAGTTCAGAAAGGATAGACAACTAAAGGCAGGTAGACACATATTTCATACATACTACCCTAAATCCTTTGTGGCAGGTCAGATAAATTATCATATGATTTTATATCATGTAGACATGCCACAAGTATGTGATAACTCATTACTTACAATTTAAAAATAGCCACCCATGACTAAAGTATATTGTGAACGGGGTTTTAATATATATCGTCCTATCGTTTATTAAATTTTTCTAAATTATTTCTGAGTTTCCCGGGATCCCAATAGTTAAAAGTATATACCATGACTAATTGGTTTGGAAATTTTAATGAAACTCTATATCTCAGCCGTCTTATATTTTAAATCAATTAGCTGACATTAAGTTTGCCATGAAATACCTTGAACTGAAAATTTGATCAGTTGTTATCCCCACTTATTAGGCGCGGATAAGACTTTCCCTTCTGTGACTGGAAGCACTCCCCTTCCACGAGGACCCTAATTATTATGCACGAAAAGTTTCTTGAAGTTTATATGTTGGCCGTCCGACATTTAATCATATGGTTGAGATTTAAGTTTGTGCCAACTGGCCGAGGAGCAAACGTTTTCACCGGACTAGCTCCCTAATTTAAATTCTAGGAATTCTATGGACTGCATTATCATGTACAAGCCAAAAAATTAGAATCATATATAAAATAAATACAGACTACAGCATTGATTATTATTGAAATTTTGCTTTTGCAATATTCTCTCTGGCCAAGTACATATCTATTTAAGTTTGAAACACCAAAATACTCATATTTACTGATCTTCTTTCTTTCTTAACAATCTTAGTTATTTGACAATTTTCCTTTGATAGGTTTATCTGTTGATGGTGATTCACAGGGTGTAGAGAGGATCCATGGGGCCCTCTCTGCTCATATGTGGCCAGGAATGATATTAAAATCTGGGAATAGAATTGCTGAACCTTCATTGCCTGAGAAACAAGGTCTAGTCATATTTTTTTTAAATTTTAGCTCAATGTAAGATTTTATTAGAACATATGAAGTTTGATGTTTCTAATTAATGCCAGAATCGTCAGAAGAAGAATCAGACTATGAAGTCGAGTATGAAATATTATCTTCTGGTTCTGCGGAACCATGGGATGACACAGATGGAAACTGGGTTTCTGCTTATCACTTCACATCAGTAGGTGATACGCAAGGACTTGTAAATAAAAACCTTGCTACAGAGAATACTGAAGCAGAGAGAAACAATACGTTAACTGGAGAGCTGCAGCCCTCAACATCAGCATCTGCCTTGCACGAAGAGATCGATGAGGATGAAAGTTCTATAGCAGATGTATCTGACAAAGCCTTAGAATCAGATAAGGATACACCTTATGGGTTGGATAATTTGGAAATATTAATGTCCGAAATTGGGACCATGCGTGACAGTTTGAGGTTGATGCCAGATTTTCAGAGGAGAGAAATGGCAGCGAATCTGGCCATGAAAATGGCTGCCATGTTTGGAGATGGCAGTGGTGATGAAGAGTGATGTGTTGATCTTTTATAGAACGGGTGCGTTACCAGTTTATATTAGTCGCATAGTTGCTACTTTTACATTTCCCCTTTGTAGAGATAATATCATAGATTTATGGTATTATGTTATACTACGACTGAGTTTGATTTTTTTTTTTTCAGCAATAACAAATCTTAAATTTCTTTTAGTAATACTCTTAGAGATATGTAAATGAAACAAAGGCACTGGTGTTCACTTTCTACTTATGGTCCTTGTTGAGAAATGGCATTGGCGACGTTGCTAACAAGGCAGGCGAGCTTTCTGATCAATCAAAGCAAGCTTATTGATATCATTGGAGGGACCAAAGGGCTAATGCTACAGAAAGCCGCCCGTCCCTAGACCAAAGAATGCCCTTGAAGACCCTATCGGACCAACAATCGAGCATTGATGCCTCCCACTTGAAAAACCTGCTAAAAATCTCATATACCCTTGCAAAATTTTCAAGTGCCTTTGCTGTTTGGTCTTGGTACAAAATATCACATAACTTTCTTGGTATAAAGGATATACAGTATGATGGAGATGAAAGCGATCTGCATTAGAATTTCAAGACTCTGAGCACCAGTGTAACCTTTGGGTGTTTTTTGAATTGCTTCTAGTTCTAGCCTGCCCAAAATTTTGGTAGATTTGGATCATCTTTGTCAACTTGAATGTGTACATATTTCACTAATGTTTACAACTCAACATTAAAAGGTTGCATTTTGTTTTACCAAAACAAGAAGACAAAGGATAATTAGACATTAGCCGCATTCTTTTGGTCTAAAGGGGCTCTATAACCCCAACACTTATCGGTATAAACTATATCTCTCTGACTTCCTTTACGGGATGTCAAGGTTTCGAACCTTGTAAAAAATACGAAAGGTGTGTGAATGTGTTTAAGTGTCAAAAAAAAGCGCTATAATTTTAGTGTAACAGTTGTTAAAACTCTCTAAATGTGTTTTAACAGAATATTTGCTTTTAACGCAAAAATTACACATAATTTTTAATTTTAATTATAATTTATAGGTCATTTATAGAACTTCAAAACGAGCCCATAATTTGGACTTTTGTCAAGTTAAAAAAAGCCCAACTCATAATTTAGACTTTGTCAAGTTAAAAAAAGCCCAACTAATAGAACACCATTCGAATTAAATTTTCAAAACACGATTCATTC
>PHNY01198295.1:34972-46235 GCA_003724115.2 Anethum foeniculum | reverse complement strand
GAGGGAGGGAGAGAGAGAGAGAGAGAGAGAGAGAGAGAGAGAGAGATGGAAATGGAGAGTAGCGAGAGTCCAATTGAAACCAACAAGAAGGGGCAAACTAAGTCCAAAGCTCCTCGCAAACCCAAACAAACCGCCAGCCTTCTTAAGCAAAGTATGTTTGTTCACACACTTTTTTTTTAATTATTTCTATTAATTATTTTTACATTTTAAGCTTCATTTTAATTAACCTAGTTTTAATTCCTATTTTCCGCAGAATCTCCAGCTGAATTCTTTTCTGAAAACAAAAGCATTGCTGGTTTCGACAATGTAAGTCTCCAATATTTATCTATTTTTATCGGAATTTTATTATTATGTTTTTCGATTTCATATATTGTGTTTTTCGGCTTTTTTTATTTAGCCTGGAAAGTGCCTTTACACTACTGTTAGAGAGTTTGTTGAGAATGCTCTTGATTCCGCTGAGTCTATTTCCGAGCTTCCTGTTGTCGAAATTACAATGTAAGCACCCGTAGCTGTATTACATGCAATGTTTTCCCCTTTTAATACGAGTCTATTTCTGAGCTTCCTGTTGTCGAAATTACAATGTAAGCACCTGTAGCTGAATTACGTGATATGTCGGTTTCTTTTGATACATGTATTCGTTTTTGTTGATACTTTGATTGTGTTAGTGAAGAGATTGGGAAGAGCGCGTACAATTCCATGATTGGTCTTGCTGACCGAGAACGGGTTGATGAGGAACTTTATGATGATTTCGAGACGGCTAAGGCTCGTGAGGTTTGTACTCTAGTCTTCGTTTTCCTAATTGATTTTCTTTGGTTAGTATATTTTGCAGGGTGAAAATATCTCTGATTAACTCCTGCACTTTCATGTTTATGTGTTGTTTACGGATTTAAAAATTCTTGGAAATTCAAGACAAGAGGAGGCTATGAAAGAAATCCAGTCTTGCTTGTTTGAGTTTTATCTTGATTATAGCCGTGAATTATTTTCTGCTTTGGAAGATATCACACCCGAACTTAACCTGCAAGCCCGCATAATTTAGTTCGGGTTAAATGAATCTGAGCATTAATATTATTAAATCTATTAGATGAACTTACCAATACGCAGTTCAATTAATGTGAAGCTACTTAAATTTCAAGTCTGATATTCCTTCGAAGTAGCGAATTCATAGAAGAATTTATAATTTTCTCGGTCAATTGAATTCTTCTACTGTCTCATTCCTGTTTGCTTCTTTTATTCTGTCTTGTAGAAACGACTTGCCAAGGAAGCTCGCGTTCAGGAAAATCAGGCAAAGCTTGCTGCCCTAGGTAAAAAAATAAAGGAGCCAACATCTACAAAGGCCATTAAGGGTCGAGCTCAGGCCTCGTTTTACAGGGTGACCTGTAAGGTTTGACTCTTGTTGTACATGATCTTTACATATTATTGATGTATGTTGTGAATTATTCTCTGTCTCATTGTATAATTTTTACTGATTGATGACCCTATAGGTTGACTCTCATGACTGGGTTTGTGATTTTATATAGGATAATGGGAGAGGAATGCCGCACGATGATATTCCTAATATGTTTGGACGAGGTGAGAAACTAAAAGAGAAATCCTGTTTTCATATTATGGCAGTCTACCTCTAACCATGTGTTATTTGTTATGCAGTTTATGTAGGACAATAAGAAAATATATTCTGCAGTTTATGTAGGTTAAAAAGAAGTTTGTTTGTTAAATTACTGGGGTACCTCTGTTTATGCAGTTTTGTCCGGTACAAAGTATGGCTTGAAACAGACTCGGGGAAAGTTTGGACTAGGTGCAAAAATGGTAATGATCACATATTCAGCCGAAGTATCCATTTATTTAAGAATATTGTGATATCTTATTTTTATGCTTTACTTCGCAAAAGTTGTACTCTTCTCGCATATTTTTTTAGTTGTCTTTTTGGAACTAGTAGGGTTAACAAAATTTTTATGGTGTTATATAAATTTGTAATTTCTGTTGGGAAAATCCTTTTTTAATTCTAGCTCTTACAAGAAAACCTAGAGAAATAGTGTGGGGGAACGGAGTAAATATAGAGGATATTTTTATATATATTTTAGATTGGTACCTATAGGGTGTTACTAGTTTATTAGTCAACTGTATATTGACTCACGTACTAAGTGACAGTAGCTGCAGTACACGTTAAATGTGGCCCTGCTGCTTAGGTTTCATGATCTTTATTTATATGCTATCTAGCCCCTTGAAGGAGTGACCTCATTTATATACATTTTCCTTCCTCTAAATATAATGGACGATCAATTTGGGGATAAGTTGGGGTAGAGATTGGGCTGTGATTAATCTCTTAGGAGTATTGATCTTAGCTATTATTCTTTTGTTATTATAAATCATTGATCCTAATCTCTCCCGCCATCTGTTGTGCATCCAAAAGAGTTGTTCATACTGAGGGAAGTTGAAGAACTAGGATAGGAGGGCCTTATACTGTGTGCTCCTGTCAATGTATCCAGTTCGGCCCGATCCTACAAATTTACCTGTTTTTGATAATGACTGATCCTGTCAGTTATTTGTATAGCATTATGTATGTATTCCAATAGATCTGTGTTTTACCTTTCTCGATTCTCAATTAAAAATCAAGTTCTCCACCATGTCAAATCACCCGATCAACTCAAACTTTGCTCTTCATCTACCAGCCATAACTATGCAATTTTAAATTACACCCCTAACTTTGATTAACCGACAGCATAAATTCAACTGAAACAAATTTCTTTGACCCAGTAAGTAGTGTCTTAACTTTTTCAATGATTTAGCCACAAATACTTTGTGATTTGCTGATATGTCTACCTTTTTAACCTCCTGTACTCATTTTAACTAAAGAAATGTATATATTTTCCTTCCTCTGCAATATGGATCATCAGGCTGGGGATAAGTTGGGTAAGATATTTGGCTGCGATTTAATCTTTCAAGAGATTTTTTTTTTTTTGGTGTTATTCATTTGTTATTGTAAATCCTTGCTCCTAATTTTTTTCCGCTATATGTTGTGCATCAAAAAGAGTTGTTCATACTGAGGGACTTTGAAGAGAAAGGATTGGGAGGGCCTTATACATTGGTATAGTCCTGTCAATATATCCGGTTTGGCCCGATCTGATAAATTTATCTGTCAACTTAAACCTTCCTGTTCATCAATAAACCATAAATATGCATTTATAATTATTACCCCTCACTTCTATTAACTGACAGCTTAAATTCAACTGAAGCAAATCTATTTGGCCCATTTATTCTTGTCTTAACTTTTTTAGTGATTTAAGCACAAATATTCTGTTATTTTTCAAGATATCTACCTTTTTAACCTCCTGTACTTATTTTAACTAAAGAGATCAAAGCTGAAGAGTTTGGTAGTGATTATGCTCTGTTAGGTCAGAGCATAAGTAGACCGGAATCCGGATTCAAAAGGAGTTATGAAAACTTGAACATTTGATCCGCTTCAATCCGGATTGGATTTGGATTGAGGCTGCTCCTTTTGCAGCTTGATACATGTGGGGTACCTGATTTACCTTTTACTGATATATTCTCAGTTTTATTGGACACATGTCGTAGCTTTTTAAAGTTGTTTTAGTGGTAAACAGTATTCATGATAAGTTCGCCTCTGAAGCTACTTGTAATATTTTTGTTAAGAGTCCTCTACACTTTTTTCATGATGTTTATATATGAAGTCTAAGTCTTTCATTTACATATATGTGGCTGGGGATTGTCAATAGAGGAAAGAACTAAATACTGGTTGTTTTCCTTCTGCAGGCACTAATTTGGTCCAAAATGAGTACAGGACTTCCCATTGAGATCTCATCTTCAATGAAGGGCCAGAACTATCTTTCATTCTGCAGGCTGGACATTGACATTAATAAGTATGTAAAAAGTCAAATTGAAGTACAAGAATTTTCTGTATCAAAAGATTGCAAATGCAAGAAGGCTAGGAATAGTTATCATTTTCGATTCAATTGTTGGCCTTATACTTATGGATGGTACACTTTAAACTTTAGGAACATACCCCACATTCATTTACATGAGAAACGGGATCTGAAGGAGCACTGGCATGGTGCTGAAATCCAAGTTGTTATTGCGGGAAATTGGACAACTTATCGTGTACGGACACCTGAATTTAAAAGTTCTGATCATGTTTTAGGAAAGAAAAACATTGTTAGCAAAAGATTTAAAAATTAACCAGTGTACTTATAAAAAGTCGCTGTATTTGGTATTTGCAGTCAAAGATATTGCATTATATGCGTCAATTGGCTGTTATCACGCCTTATGCTCAATTTCTTTTTAACTTCGTCTCAGATGCATCAGAGTACTCTCTCTCTCTCTCTCTCTCTCTCTCTCTCTCTGTGTGTGTGTGCGTCTCTCTCGCTCGCACACGCACGCACACACATACACACACAGACACACGCACTCTTCTTCGACCATATCACCCTAATAGATCTTATTTTTTTGCATTCTTTTTCTTATCCTAGCAAAAATGTCAGCATCAGGTTTTCAAGAAGAACCGATATAATGCCGGCGGTTCCCCTTGAGACAAAATACCATCCTTCAGCTGTTGATTTACTACTCATCAAGCGCCTCATAAATGAAACATCAAAACAAAACCTACTGCAGTTCCTTCAGCATGAATTTGTAAATATTGGAAAAGCTTTTGCTGAGCGACTGATCGGTATAAATCTGCAGCTTGCTGGCTTTATCTTTTTTTAAGGTTTTGTATATTCATTTTTATAAAGTATGCAAATCATTGGTCAAATAAGCTGCATGATATGAAGCATTATTATCTGCTATATAGATATCATACAGTTTGTGTATATTAGTTGTATACACTTCAAAATTATAAAGTCATTTAGCTAGTACCTTCTTTGGATATTTCTTCTTCGAGAAACGTCTTCAACTGCTTGCGTATTCTTCTCCACCACAGCTATTGAGGGGACTGCTATGTCACTGCTATATTTGGTATCTAACCAAGACCGTAATTAAATAGTTATAATTCCAGAATAACATACCTGCATATTGAAGCAAAGGCTTAAAACATGGTTTTTTGCTGTGTTGCCTTTTGGGTCATGATTATTGAGGGGTTTCAGCAACGCAAGGAACTTGTTGTATGGGGTTTTCTAGTAGTTGCCTGATTAGAGGATGGAGTGACTGGTTTTGGAGAGACACTGAGATACTGGTTTTGGAGAGTGGTCGAGTTACTCGTGTTTTGAGAGATTAACTGTATTCTGATGTTTTGGTTATTAGTAAAGAAAATACATCATTTATTTTATGGTAGAGAGTTTCTGGAGACGGTTGATTGATAGGATTATGTTGCATTTCTGTGAATCTTGCCAATCTTTGTTATGCATTGAAGTTTGGACTAAAGTGTGGTCTTGTCGAATTGCAATCTAAGTTGAGATATCTGTTGTGCTTCATTTTGTATATTTTATATTGAAATTTGATGCTGGCTCTTACCTTGTTCTCGAGGTACAAATTAAAAGACGAAGTGAAATCTGATTAGATTCCAGTCTGAACTTGCTTGAAAGTGGTGAATGTTTGTAGGCTATGTTTTCCATCTATAATAGATTTAAATTCGTAATGTTTCCTTCTGCAATAGTAAAATGCCACATGGGTCCATGTGGATTTCCTAATATGTTCCTTTCCATTCTTTCGTTCCACTGCTATGTGCAAGTGTTGAGAAAAGCGTGTCGGTAGAGGGTGGCCAAGAGTGATATGTGATGTGTTTTTGTAAGTTCGTTTGCTTGATTATTTTTTGTAAAGTACAATGGTTTAATGTGATTTTGCTACCAAGTTAATTGTCAAAAGTCCTTTTGTGACGTGAGTTTGATGAAGAACTTTCAAAAGCCGCGGACATTTATATGATACCCATGTGGGCACTTATCAGCTACTAAAATGTCTGTTTCAAGTATTTAAGCACTGGAAAACATCCTAGAAGCTGATTTTAAAGGTTTCGCTAAATATTTAATTCAATTTACAGGAGAGATGGGTCCAGATTTCAGCCCAAAAATGCCTGTCAAATCTCTAACATCGCAGCAAATAGTTCGCATTCATCAGTTGTTCCGTCAAGCCAAATTTGATGACCCTAGTGGTGATGTAAGAAGTCTATGAGGTTTATTCATCATCTTGCTTATTCAATTGTTTAAACTGCCCCACCTAATGTGACATAATTGCAGTGCCTTAGTCCTGCTGGAGAATACAATCTTCGGCTTGGAATTATCAAGGAGCTGCACCCAGAGATGGTTGCAACTTATTCAGGAAGGTATATCTGATACTAGCCTTAACACCTATATGTGTTGCACAGAAAGTCTTTGGTTTATATTAACTATTTGCATAATGATTCATGTGCAGTGCTCAAGTATTTGAAGGCCACCCTTTTATTGTGGAAGCTGGAGTCAGTGTGGGTGGTAAAGATGTTAAGCAAGTGAGTTCCTTTTTGTAATTTCATTTCTAGTAGCACGTGGTCTCGAACATCATTATGACAAGTCTGTCTTTAATTGTCCTTAAAGGATCTCTGGGTGCAAAGAAGTTATCCTTCAAAGGATTTCTGAAGTAATTTGTGTAGGAACTTAAGTAGTTTAATCAAATGATATAATCTTTTTTTCCTCTATCAGGGAGTTTATCCCTTGTTTGTTTGATCTTATCCAGTAAGTGTCTTGTTATTGTTAGTGGCAGGAAATTGGTTCTTGACATTTACTGCTTATAATATCAGTGACTTTCCTGAGTAACTAATCCTTCTGTTCTCGCATTTTAGGGTTTAAATGTTTTTCGATTTGCAAACCGTATTCCACTTCTGTTTGAGCAAGGAGCTGATGTTGTGACCAGAACTGCCATGAAGCGGATCAAGTAAGACATATTTTTTTTATGTTGAACGAGTAAAGGATAACTATAAAATCAAGCAGGACTTTGCTCTGCTAAATATACACAAGCTTGTCATATTTGGAAAGATAGGGGTTGGTTGATTGGTTTTCTAGTGTTTCACGAAAGTGGTTATATGTAACATTGTGCTAACGGATGTTTGATCTATCAGTTGGAATAGCTATAAGATTAATCATACGCAAGACAAGATTGGTGTATTTGTTAGCATTGTAAGCACGAAAATCCCATTTAAAGGGACAGGAAAGGAATATATTGGTGATGATATAAGTGAGATAGCTTCTGCAGTCAAGGTTGGTGGCACTTGATATTTCATATGCTTACAGTTACATATTTTGTTCATAAATGCTTTTAACCAACATTTCTCTGGTTCCAGACTTCTATTCAGCAATGTTGCATTCAGCTAAAATCAAAAATTGCGAAAAAAATTCATGCGCGTGAACAGCAGGAGAGAAAACGAAATTTGAGCAAGTAAATTAATCAATTCTTATATCTTCTTTAGTTTGGCAGGAAAAATCCGCGATTCATTTTTTTTTTGGGCAGGTACATTCCTGATGCTACTGGTGCTATATACGATGTGTTGAAAGAAATGACCACCTTGCAAGCTTCAAAGAAGAAGCGCTACAATGAAGAGGACACAGAACTACTGAAGAAAGTTTCATCTCGGTTGATAACAAAAAATACTCTGATGGAGAAACTTGCAGAACATGTTGAACAGGTTAGTTTCTGCCCCGATCTTGGACCTAGAATACTGCTAGACAATCCAAATTTTGGTTGAGCTTCATTAACCATATCTGTTCCAAACTGCCAGTCTCTCAGATATGTTTGTGCTACATGTACAACTTGCAAACTTACAGTTATCTTCATTACATGACAATTTATGTTATATGAAAATCTCCACTGACAAAAAAGAATTTACAGCTCTTTGGTCTTATTGTATAATGAATTAATAAAATTTGACAGGTGGACTACGAGATGGCATTGGAATATGCAACACACAGAGGGGTAACTGATGAACCCCGCGAAAGTTTATACATACAGTCATTGAGAGATGAGAACAAGTTCGTAGATTTCCAAAGCCCAGTCTTTGTATTCAGACTCTTTCAGTAAGCATCAAGTACAAACTTACCATATAATACAGTAACTGAGAGATGAGAACAAGTTCACAGATTTCCGAGGCCCGGTCTTTGTATTCAGACTCTTTCAGTAAGCATCAAGTATAAAATTACCATTTTTCCAAATTGTAAGAGTGGTCATTGTTTCACAGCTATGTTGCTGTACCTTGAAAGACAATAATACAAGGCATCGATCATTTTGAATTTATTTATTTTTGATTAAATTCAGAATCTGTGTTAAAATTACTTTCACATAGCATAGTTGACACAAAGAAAAACACGTGTTTGGTCCTTTTCGATGACAAAAAAATGTCTAGGGCATTGCTGCTCTGCTACGTCCCCAAAAATGTTATGAAAAATATTCTCAAACGACACAATTTCTATTTTTTTATGAAACTCGTATAAATATATGATGTGTCTATATCATTTACGAATAAACAGCCACTATATACTAATTATTTAATATTCGGGAACAATTTTAAAAACTCTAACAATTTTCCCTATCGTATATTCGGTGGACTGAGGGTCCCACATAACTCAATAATAAGAAAAGGCCAATATTTTACTAAAACTCCACATGCCCATTTAGAATACCCGTTTGCTGTTTGGTCAATATCAATGAACTGTGCTGTACTGAGATTTTTCTTCCCTCATCAATTTCACATACTTGTTTTCTGGGCCCCCTTTGTCCTCTTCAATCAAACTCTGCCCTGCCATCTGGTGGCTTATATAAATTGGTCCCCATTCTTCTCTTATATTCTCAATTACAGTAATTTTTATTTATTTGGAAAATATACGTGAAAATGATTTATGACGTATATGATTTTACGTAGTATCATTATCTTTCTTGCGTCTTTTTGCTCTGCAATAATTTATTTTTATTAACTCTTTCTTTCTCATTCAACTTTTCCATTACAAGTTTCTTTTAAGGGATAATTAATAATTTAGTTACTAAACTATTTGGGCTTTTAATTTTACTTATTTAACAAAAGATTCAGTTATTTAAGTCGCTAATCTTTTATAGTGCATTTTATAGTTTCGTTACAATGTACTCTCCCTTTTAATTGTCCTTTTGATTTTTTCTTTTACATGTAAATTGTGCATAAAAAATTATGTTTAATTTTTTTAAAAAAATAAAAAGATAAGCAATAAATTTTGTTTTCAATACACCCAAATTGCAAAGAAGTTAGAATAAGTAGAAAGGAAGGGGGAGAGTACAATGAACAAACATTTGTATTTCTTTTGACAAGAACATATATTTGAATTAACTGAGTCGATAACTTTAGAGAAACTCCAATAGAATAGTTATTTGCCTCGTCTAAATTTTTTTTTAAAAAAAATAAAATTATTACTCCAATAATATCTTACGCGTTCCTTAAAAAGTTAAGATTCTCCTAATATACCTTAATTATAAGAAAGCAAAATGATACATTTATTAATAAAATATTATTCTCCCCTACTCCACTTCAACTACTTAGTTAAGACTTAATTATAATAATTTAAATATATAATAATACTAGAACACAAATATAAAAAAATATTGTTGAAATTCACTTGTAATAAAATGTTCCAGTGATTCATTAGGATTCATTATTTTAATATTATTTTTGAAAAATACGTTAAGGCTCGAATCTACTGGAGTTGCTGTTACTGTGATAAGCTGTTTAAGAGTTCACTCTAATGGTTGTGATAAGCTGTTTAGACTAATTTTATTCATTTAGGATTTCTTTATGCTTTCAGGTAATACACTCTTCTTCTTTTACTGTAAACACTTTATTACATACCTACTGATTTGTAGTTTCTTAAATGATTCACAGAATTTGGAGCTCATAATAGAGCCCAATTAGTAAGATTATGCATTATATCTGTGAGTATGGTAGTGCTTCAGCTTATCTAGCAAAATCTACATCTTAATGACTGATCACCCAAATTTTTCTGAATTAATCTTAAACCCTAAACAAAGTTTAGGTTGTACTAAAACTCATATAAAAATTTCAATAAACATGAAAGTCCACAACGTGATGCACGTTTGATTCAAACTCTTCTCCAGCATCATTACCTTTCAAATCTCAAATGTGATGATTCCCGTGAGCTGTGTACGTAAGTGATGTGCTGGTTTTTTCCTCTATAGAGCAGTGGTCCTTGCTCCTCTCCTTTTTCTTTTAGTATTTTTCTGCAGTTTTAGTGTTTGCTTATTAATTTTTTTATTTTTTTTGAAAAGACTTATTAATTATTTAATTATCTATATTAATTTATCAAAAGTAAAGTTAATACTAGATATATTTAATTATTTTGTTAATAAATGTTAAATATATATACACATTTTTGTGAATTACCTAATAAACTAGCATAATAACCCGTGCGAGGCCCGGGTCATTCTCTAGCGCTCATAAATATTTTTATTATTTTGGATGTAAATGTTAAACTGAAATTTTTTTGTTTTGTAATTAAATTTTATAGTCTTAATCATGTAAGTCATGTAAGTTGAATGTGAAAAAAGTGGAAGCTTATAATTAGGGGTGTTCGCGGTGCGGTGTGGTGCGGTTTGAACTAAAACCGCAAACCAAACCGCATATGTGGTTTGGCCAGATTCTCAAACCGCAACCGCACCGCGTAAATTTGAAACACCGCGCAAACCGCACCGCGAAAATGCGGTGTGGTGCAGTGCGGTTTGTGCGGTTTGAGATTACAATAAATAATTATTTATCAAAAGTTAAATTTATATAGATATTTACAATACAAACCATTCTTATTTAAAATAAATTTCGTTAGAATATTATACTAACTATAACATTAACAAATAAGACGAATTGAATGAATCACCGAAAAGATTAAAGCACAAGTTTGAGTGTATACTAACTTAATACTGTTCTATCAAATCAATTATGCAAAGTAATAATAATGTATTTATTCTTAACATAATAGTTAAATTATAAATGTGTTAGTCTAATTCAAGCATCAAATTATAATTTGATAAAAGAATACAAAACTTCTAATAAAAAATATAGCCTATAAAATGTAATATTAATAAATTTATAAAATATAAATAATGTAAATATTATTTCATGAAATTGCGGTGCGGTGCGGTGCGGTTTGAACCGCACTATCAAAACCTCAAACCACAACCCGCATCGCACCGCGCGGTTTGTGAAAAATTCAAACCGCAACCGCACCGCGAAAATTAAAAACCGCGTTTTGCGGTGTGGTGCGGTGCGGTGCGGGCGGTTTATGCGGTGTGGGTGGTTTGATGAATACCCCTACTTATAATA
>PHNY01198295.1:16641-28493 GCA_003724115.2 Anethum foeniculum | reverse complement strand
TGCCAACTTCTTTTGTGGTCCCAATGGTGAATAAACTATTATATTTCTAATATATTTATATTAAAATATTTCTTTTGTTAGGTGAGTGAAGTTGGCATCTAGGGGTGCCAACCATTGGAGTATTTTATGAAAAAGAAGTGCCAAAATTGATGTGAATGAGAGAGAACATTAAAAATAATATTTTTGATTATGTGGTAAAGTTGGCACCCTTGGAGGGGTGCCAAGCATTGGAGATGCTCTAACTCACCTAGGCCAATAATGCTTTATCACGTGTTTCCTTGCAATTATTGATTGTACTTGTTTGTTTTTATGGCGACCTGTCTATTGTCATATGTAATGTACTGTAGTGACCCTAAAAATATGTACATGTGGTTCCAGCTTCCAGTTCAGTCTGCTTAACAAGATAACGTGACATTTGTCTCGTTCAACTTCCTTAGCCAGAGTCGAACTTCCTTAGCGAGAGTCGAACTCAGGACCTGGGACGATAAGGAATAATCTCTTAATAACTTGAGCTATGCAATCGTGAATATTATTTGAAAGTGAAGTTTCATCAACAACTTTAATCATAATTCTAAATTAAACTTATCACAAATTACAAAAATATGATTTGTTACCGTTGGAAGCCCATGTCTAAGTTTCAGGCCAGATTGCTGGAAGTCCGGCAGTTCTTCACGATACATGGACTTGGACGAATTCTGAAACGATACACAAAATTTGAACGTTGAACCCCTTCTATTTTCGTAAAAAGAGCGATGAAATTATCGTCAAAATACGACGTACCACTGATATATTTTAGTTTTTTCATTGTATTGATGCGACGGAATTTTAACATCGATATTATTTTGGAAGCAGTCATATTTGCCGTCGGATACACCGGAGGGGCTAAAACGGTTCCGAGAAAGTGAGCTGATGAAAAAGAGAGGAGACGGAACTGGAAATCGAAAACACAAAGACAGAATATATGATTACGATGTTTACAATGATCTCGGAGATCCTGATCACAAAGATGGAAAACTTGCCAGGCCTATTCTCGGTGGCAAAGAACATCCTTATCCGAGGCGCTGCAGAACTGGACGTCCCCGCTGTAAAAAAGGTGACAACAAATTATCAACTCTTTCAAATTTGCATGTCATAATTAAAAGGCTACGATATGTTTCGTATGATTGACCAGACAGACAAACAGACAAACAAATATTCAAAAATAAATAAGTGGGAGTGGGAGAACTCGAACCCGAGTCTCTTCCTAAACCGAGCTCTCATAGTATGAGCTAAAGGCCCCAACACGATCTTAGTTTAAGTGTAATTATGCTAGGACGTGTACAGAATGTGGGAATACTATCATATCTTAATATGCTATATAGTGATCTGATAAAATATGTTGATGTGTACAGATCCGTTGTCAGAAACAAGGGGGAGCAGTGTTTATGTGCCAAGGGATGAAGAATTCTCAGAGGTCAAGTCACTAACATTTTCAGCCAAGACAGTGTACTCTGTGATTCATGCTGTCATACCTTCGCTAGAGAACGTGTCCGTTGACACAGATCTTGGATTCCCATATTTCACTGCCATTGATACTCTCTTCAATGAGGGCATTGATCTCTCGGAGGTTCCTAAAGCAACTATAATAAATCTTCTACCTCGTCTCCTCAAAACTGTTTCGGATAAAGGGAAAAACCTCATTCTATTTGAGACTCCTGAATTTCTCGACAGTAAGATCGACAACTTTATTAATATATCCTTCAACTTCTAAAAATGTATAACGTATACATGTAGACATGGTACACTCTCTAATTCAGTATTTTTCGTTGTGTACTAATTATCAGGGGATAAATTTAAGTGGATGAAGGATGAGGAATTTGGTCGTCAAACCCTTGCTGGCCTCAATCCGTGTTGCTTACAATTAGTTAAAGTATGTCATAAGCATATGATATATATCTTGATTCTGTACTGTCGTAAATACATCAAATTGCTGCACTTACTAGGAAAGGCAATTGCGTGTATTGAGGTATATATGAACATATATAGATTATATGCAGGAATGGCCATTGAAAAGTCAGCTTGATCCAGAGGTGTATGGACCTCCTGAATCAGCAATCACCACAAAATCAGTGGAGCATGTAATCAAAGGATGGATGACAGTTGATGAGGTAATCACGAGTCATCTAATAGTTCCCTTGAAAGAGATCATGATTCAAACAGTTTGTGTAGGCGTCCAAAAGAATCAATATTGTACTATGTCCAGCAACTATGTGTGATGATTACATATATGAATGCAGGCCATAAAGCATAAGAAACTTTTCATCATAGATTACCATGATTTGCTGCTACCATATGTAAACAAAGTGAGAGAGATAAAAGGAACTACACTATATGGATCAAGGGCCTTGTTCTTTCTAACTCCTATTGGCACATTAAAGCCAGTAGCCATTGAGCTTGTCCGGCCTCCATCAGATGAGAAACCCCAGTGGAAGCAAGCATATGCTCCCGGAATTGATGCTACTAGTGGCTGGCTATGGAAGCTCGCTAAAGCTCATTTCTTGGCGCATGACTCTGGTGTTCACCAGCTTGTTAGTCATTGGTACATTATCACTTAAATCTCTGCTTATTTTAAGCTTTCAACACCTTGCACACATACTTAGAAATTATTTACTATCCAAAATCATCAGTGCAGACACCTTATACCACTGAGGTTTTTTCCAGTATATTGATTTGAATTTTCCAGGCTTAGAAACAATGAAATTAGCGCGTAATGTGTAGTATTTTTTATTTTGCAGGCTAAGAACTCATTGTGCAACAGAGCCTTATATAATAGCAACCAACAGACAACTCAGTGAGGCACACCCAATTTACAGACTATTACATCCTTATTTTCGATACACAATGGAAATCAATGCTTTGGCTCGACAAGCTCTCATCAATGCAGATGGAATTATTGAGTCATCATTTGCACCTAGAAAGTACTCTATCGAATTTAGCTCTGTTGCCTACGACAAGCTTTGGCGTTTTGATCACCAGGCATTGCCAGCAGATCTCATTAGCAGGTAATTAATTACTAACATGATATGATTACTAAGGGAAAAACTCTACTAATAACTTATTCTGTAACACTCTGAAACGTTGACCACAATTGCACAAAATTATAAGGTTTCATCATTCTAGACAGATGCTTAAACGGACATTTTTTAGTGTCAACAGAACAGCCTACATTGCAATCTGGCACCTCAATCCAGCCTGAATTTCAATTCATTGCCGCCACTTTCTAATGTAAAGAGCCTAGCACAATCTTTATTTTTTGTTAAAATTATGCAGGGGAATGGCAGTGGAAGATCCAAAAGCTCCACATGGTCTAAAGTTAACAATAGAAGACTACCCTTATGCAAATGATGGTCTAGTCCTATGGGACTGCATTAAAGAATGGGTTTCAGATTATGTGAACCATTACTATCCTGAACCAAGCCTTGTTGAGACAGATGAAGAGCTCCAGGTATGGTGGGAAGAAATCCGAACAGTTGGACATGGAGACAAAAAGGACGAACCCTGGTGGCCGAATCTCAAAACACCAGAAGATTTAGTTGGAATCATCACAACCATTATATGGGTAACATCTGGTCACCATGCCGCTGTCAACTTTGGACAGTATGATTTCGCAGCTTATATGCCAAATAGACCTACAATCGCTAGAGTCAATATGCCTTCCGAAGATCCAACAGATGAATCATGGAAAGCATTTGAACGAAGGCCTGAAGATGCACTTTTGTCATGTTTTCCAACACAACTACAAGCCTCGAAAATTATGGCAATTTTGGATGTTCTGTCAAATCATTCAGTTGATGAGGAGTATATTGGTGCAGAACCAGAGCCTGCTTGGGCTGATAATCCGGCAATCAAAGCAGCATTTGAAAAGTTCTCTGGAAAGATGAAGGAGCTAGAAGGAACTATTGATGCACGAAATAATACTAAAGAGTTGAGGAACAGAACTGGAGCTGGTGTGGTGCCATATGAGCTTTTGAAGCCTTATTCAGAACCTGGAGTCACAGGACAAGGAGTTCCTAACAGCATTTCTATTTAGAACTTCAACTTGATATAGTTGAAGTTGTGTGATTGAACAAGTCTTGTAATTACTATTGAGGTTGCATCAATACATTGTTTTTATAAAGTGCTTTAATATAGAGAGAGTTGTGAGATTGAATTAAGAGTAGCAAATCTCACAAATAAATACATTTTATTCAGTGCTGCTACTAAAAGAATCTTGTTAATTATGTTCTACTTTCTTCTGCAAAGTAGGTAATGGATGGGCTTTCCATACAAATTTATTATTAATTAGATATAAAATATTAAATAATATTACTATTATATAGCATTATAAATAAAATAAATAATACGTATATCTGTACAGCAATACAATACATTTGTCATCCACATAGCCTGGTTCATTTACCTTCCCTGGTAGATGAGAAATGCATACAGCATTCAAGGATCACAGCAAGCTCATTGACATGGACTCGCAAATGCTGACTATATACACACTGACATATATAAGTGAACCGAAGACAGAGTTAAAAACTTAGATCAGTAAATAGTAAGTAGAACAAATCGCACATATGCGCTATGAGGATACAAACCAAAAATCTTGCTCAATGGTTTGTTTGGTTCGTCGTTACCTCTGTTATATCAGGAACCGGAACTCAAGTGGAAGCTTTAACATCAATTTATGGCCTAAATTTTCTCAACAGAACCAGTTTTCCAACTGGTTTCGTATTTGGAGTAGCTTCATCAGCTTACCAGGTTCCTCGAGTCCTCATTATTAGGTTTAGCTGTGTGCACACACACATGCCTCTGTGTAAAAGTTCAATCTTAATAAGTATTATCTGTTCTGCTAATAACTCTCCCTGGTTATTTTATTTTCATTGTTTTAACAGACAGAAGGAGCTGCAAATGAAGATGGCAAGGGGCCAAGTATATGGGATACTTTCACTCAAAAATATCCAGGTACTTGCTCTATCCGAAGAATATGCCTCCATGCCTCTGTATTAACATAGTAATTTTCACCAACCTAGTATACGTTAGTACTAATATTCACTAATCCTGTACTAATGAGTCGAGGAATTTGGTTTAAGACCCAAGACTTAGTCGGGAGTCGTACTCCTAATGAAGTATTCATATCAAAAGTCCCTCAAATGGCGCCATGAGAGATATTACTTGTTATAACAACCAAGAGCAAATAGACCTGGCTGCATATAAATGCCCCTCCGGCCTGTACAGAGACGCTTAATGGCGCGGTTAGAAATCTACCGTAGATTCTGGCATATGGCATGTCTATAGAAATTAGCAGTCTACCCTAGTTTATAAAATATACCGGCTCAAAGCAAACACTTTATAGTTCAGAGAAAATGAAACTCTAATAATACAAAGTGTAGATAATAATCTATATACTGAAAGTATCATAAGTAGAGCAAGTTTATGATTAGCTAACAAAGATTACACAATTAATTTTTATTTTTTTTAAAAAAAAGCAGAACAAGTTTATGAATTGATACACATTTTCCACAGAAAAACAAATAAAGTTAAATCAGCCAAATATGTAGATAAGTATGAACAGAAAAAAAACTCTTGATAATAACACATATATAGATGTATGTACTGTGTGTAAACGTTTTTAATATAGCTTACGGTTTACATGTAGCAGAGAAGATAAAGGATCATAGTGATGGAAACATTGCCATAGACAGTTACCATCAATACAAGGTTCTGTTCCATTAATCTTTTCTATCAAGAAAATGAAGCTACTGCCTTCATGCATGCATACGGATATAAAAAAAATATGTGCTTGTGTGTGTGTGAAGCAGAATCCATGAAGAATGTTATATAGCTTGAATTGATTTTCCCGGCTTCCTTTCAATGATACATTCTTTGGTCATCAATCTCTCAGGAAGATGTGAGGATGATCAAGAAAATGCATTTTGACGCCTATCGCTTCTCAATTTCATGGCCTCGAGTCCTACCATGTAGGACTGCAGCTTAGATACTTCTCTAGTTTAGCTTATTGATTGTTTGTTTTGTCTTTTTATGCCTAATCGTTCTAAATTTTTATTGCCGAGAATTTTATTTAATAATTGTAGATGGAAAGGTGACTAGAGGCATCAATGAACAAGGACTCCATTACTACAGCAACCTCATCAATGAACTACTTAAAAATGGTTATATTCATGCTAACTTGTTATCAGAATTATTCAATTTGTTCTTTGGATCATTTTGTGTTCTACTAACTCATCTACTTATAAATGAACAGGCATAGAACCCTTTGTCACTCTTTTTCACTGGGATACGCCCCAGGCCCTAGAGGATGAGTATGGTGGTTTCTTAAGTTCTCAGATTATGTAATATACTCGATCTTGTACTAATTAGATTCTTGGCTGACATCAGCTTCGTTATTTTTATTTGACAAATTGTTGTGTTCGGCTGGAAGGAAAGATATTAAACGGAACAGAATCATAATTCATTCTTCTGCCGCAACCTTCACCAGTTTCTCTTATTCCAATACTTAATCGAGTCTGCAATCATATTAGACATACCTTTATCCTTCAGTTCTACTTCTACTTCTTCTACCTCTATTTTCCTCTCACAATTTCCGTTCCTTTTCTATCAGATATTATTCCTTCGGAGGGAACACAACCTATGCCAAACTTTATATGCTAATAACACTCACTCAACTTGTTGCAGAAATGATTATCGTGATTATGCAAATCTATGTTTCCAAACATTTGGAAATAAAGTGAAGTACTGGACTACTTTCAATGAGCCATCCACTTATACTTTAGAAGGTTATGTCTCGGGTAATTTTGCACCAGGTCGATGTTCTTCATGGCAAAATGCAAATTGCACTGGTGGAGATTCAGGTGTGGAGCCATATATTGTGGCACATAATCAACTCCTAGCTCACGCGGCAGCAGTTAAATTGTACAGGGACAGCTATCAGGTAAGTTCTTTGCTTCTAACCTACCTGTCACTGTCTATCCCTATCTAGCTCTACAGGACGGAACAATTAAAACGGGGAAGCCAGACTAGTATTACAAAGTTAAGGTGCATTAAAGTAATTACTAGGTAAATAATAAGGTAAGATAATCCTGTTCAGGTTTCACAGAAAGGAAAGATTGGAATAACACTAGAGACACGCTGGATGGTACCTCAGTCTAATGAGCCTATTAACAGAAATGCTGCTGATCGAGCCCTAGACTTCAGCTTTGGATGGTAATTATAGTTTGCATAACTTGAATTATGAACCAACATTATCTATCTGTACATATAGATATGATGTATTTGAATATATACCAGATAGTTTAATAACAGAGAATTAGTATAGGGGTTATTCGCCTAATCGACATGTTTTGGGTTTTCTATATATACGAAACTAAACTTTAAAACTCAATGCTTAATACAGGTATATGAAACCACTAACAACAGGAGACTACCCAAGCATAATGCGCTGTCGGGTAGGAAGCAGACTTCATAACTTCTCAGAAGAAGAAGCCAATATGCTGAAAGGCTCATTTGATTTTCTTGGTCTCAACTACTACACTTCAAACTATGTGGAACACTTTTCAGATACCAATCTTATAAATGTCAGCTACATAACCGATTCACAAACTCGTGCAAGAAGTAGGATTTAACTCCACCGCATTTAATTTTGTGTTAATTAATTTTTGGTAATAAACTTGTAACTTGAATTGGAACTAATCATTGTTAATCTTTTACTTATCATGTAGCTGAAAGAAACGGAGTCCCTATCGGTCCTAAGGTAGAAATACTTAAACATTCTCCTTATTCATCCCAAATACATACCATGTTATTATTTTAGACATCATGACATCTCTTTATTATTTTAGTAAGTTTTACTCTTTACTGAGGACTAGACAGTTGTACAACATCAATTTTGGGACTGGAGAGTTAGACAACATCAATTTAAAATGAATATGGTATATGTTTATTAAGTCTTTTTTTCGTAACCGGAATATGTTGCAGGGTGCATCAAGTTGGCTGTATGCATATCCAACAGGAATACATAATCTTCTATTGTATATTAAAAGAAACTACAGTAATCCAACAATCTACATCACAGAGAATGGTACTGAACAGAAGTTACTCTGGTGACATTTTAGTTATGCAAACTAGTGATTGACTAAACTTGGAGGTTAATGGCAACATATATAATTTTACGTATTTTTCTATAGGGATTGATGAGCTTAATAATTCTACATTGTCTTTGGAAGAAGCCCTCGATGACAGCACAAGAATTGACTACTACTATCAACATCTTTCATTTGTTCAACAAGCGATAAGGTAAGTAACACATAAACAGAATTTTAGAATGTAGGCGAGGAGTTTTTGAACTTGGGACTGTTGACATTTTTTGTTGAAATTTGTGGCTAGTTAGTACTAAAATAGCAGGACTTGTATATTAAGATGGAAAGAATTTTCCTAATTGATAAGATTACTATGTTTAAGGAACTTGTATAGTTTCTTAGAATATCTGTGTTATTACACAGTGAAGGTGTTGATGTGAGAGGATACTTCGCATGGGCAGCTATGGACAATTTTGAGTGGAGTTCTGGATACACTGTAAGGTTTGGCTTGAACTTCGTGAACTACAATGCTAGGCTGAAAAGATACAAGAAACTTTCAGCCAAATGGTTCACAAATTTTCTTCGCGAAAAATAAAAAACTTAAATGTAACTGTCCAAAGTATTTTATGAATAAGTTCTAACACAATCTCCCCTTATCAATTTACCTATGGTTTGTGAAAATATTGGCCATTTCTGTACAATTTGTTAATTGGATGAATGTATGCTCTTGATATTGAGTTTCTACTAGCATTATTCATACTCTTCTCTTCCATCAAGATAAATTAGGATAATATAAACAAACAGCAGGAGGATCTTTAGGTTGGATAATTACCAATATATAAGCACATTTCTATGGTAGTCCTCTGCAGCAACTCTATACAATATGTCATGTGACTATGACAAGCTAAACAGAAAGTAAAAACCATAAAGCTGCAAGATTTACAACAATAGTTTCACTACAAAGTCCAGTATATATAATGTTACATAATTGCCGGAACTGGAATGCACATACCTGCTACAGTTTAAAGCCTTTGCTTTTAAGCTCTGACTTAGAAGACATGTCTCTTGTCTCGAACAAACTCATACCAGGTCTTTTATGGATCCCCTTCTCCTTCATAAGCTTTCTTACATACTCAACCTCTTCCCATTCTTCCTCAGCACCACATATATTTGACAGTGTCACAAAACCTCCAGGTCTCTTTGTCTCCATTTCAGAAAGAACCTCAGCGATTTTCTTAGCAAGATCTCTTCTATTATGTAGTTTACATCCATTGAAGAAAGCACCAACGATGGACTCTGTAACTGCAAGTGGCATTTTTTTCACAAAATCATATGCTTCATCCATTCTCCCAAAGCGACAAAGAAGATCAACAACACAAGAATAATGCTCCGGACTAGCCTCAAGGTCATAGCATTTCTTCATCGACCTAAAGATTTCCAAACCTTTATCAACAAAACCACAATGGCTACAAGCAGAAAGTACACAAGTCAAAGTGACTGAATTCGGTTGCATTCCTTCAGTTCCCATCCTCTCAAAGATCTGGATAGCAGAATCAACCATCCCATGCTTCCCGTAACATCCAATCATCGCATTCCAAGATGCCACATTCTTAATTGGAATAGTGTCAAACACATTTCTAGCATCAGTAACAGTTCCACACTTAGAGTACATATCAACCAGAGCACTAGCAACAAACACATTCATATATAGCTCCATTCTGTATATAACACCGTGAATCTCTTTCCCTCTTTGAACCGAATCCAACAATCCACACGCAGGGAGGACTGCAGTGACAGTCACATGATTAGGCCTAATCCCCGCAACCATCATATCCCTAAACACCTTCACAGCTTCAACCGTTCGTTGGCTCTGAACAAAACCTGAAATCATTGCATTCCAAGTAACCAAATCCAGAACCAAACCTTCCTTCACCATCCTACAAAACAACGCAAACACTCCATCACAATCACCCTCCCTAGCACACCCCACTATCATTGCATTCCACGTAAACTCATTCACTTCCACTCCCTCCACCCTCATTCTCTCAAACAAACCAAAAGCCTCATCAATTTCCCCAACCCTAAAATACCCACAAATCATCGTAGTCCACGACGCAACATCTCTCTCAAACATTCTATCAAACACATACCGAGCATACACCCCACACCCACATTTCCAATACATATCAACCAACCCATTACCAATCTCCAAACCTAAACCTAAACCCATTTTACAAATCACACAATGCACTTCCCTACCCTTATTAAAATCCACCAACCCAACACAAGCTTTCAACACAGATGCAAAAGTATACTCATTACCCACATTTCTTGATTTTCGAAACTTCGAAAAGTAGCCTAATGCATGATGATAAAAACCAGAGAATGCAAGTGATGAAATCATCCAATTATATGCAAAAACAGATGGGTTTTTAGTTTGTTCAAACATTAGTTTAGCAGATTTTATGTCCCCACAACTTGCATATAAACCTACAATCTTGGAACTTAGTGAGTTAAAGTTGATATCAATGCCTGAAACTAAGAAACAACAATGGACTTGTTTGCCTTGTTTTAAGGCTTTTGATTTCATGCATTTTTGTAATAACCACGGTAAGTTGCTTGTTTCACATGCATGCAAGTTTTGTAAGTATTTCATAGTTCTAGTTCTACATCTGTAAAATGAGTACATACAAAAATATCACGAGGTATTTATTATTAATATTTAAGGGTGCTGATATATGCACACCCCAAATTTATTTATGCACACTCTAGTCAGTTTTTAGACTAAAATGTCCTGTCTTATTTATTTAATCGCACTTGTGCAGCCAGTTGATCAAATCGAATAATATTGAATTTTTCATGTTTCCAAAAATTTATTTGTAATGTAAATATTGATTAGGAATTCTACAACAATTCTTCTTTTTACAAGAATTTCATAATATTGTATGAAATTCTAGAAGTACGTTAAAATGTATTAAAAAATTATTTTCTTAAATTATTCACTTAAAGTATGCAAAAAAGTATTCACTGTAGCTCAAGATATGTGTTAAAACTTAAAGTGGATAAATAATTTAAAACGGAGAGAAATATTAATTTGATTAGTTAGTGAATAGTTGGTCTAACATATCTTTGATGACTGTGTGAGTTCACTGTTGTGCTGTAATTTTCCGTGAGGGAATATAAAAATAATGAAGTTTATTTTTAATTTTTTCTATTGTGAATTAGTAGCAAATAGTTATTTGAGTTTAAAGATTAGGTGACTTAGTTTTCGAAATCTGAAATTATAGTTTTTTATTTTGTTTTGAAATTTTTTATAACCTCGTCCGTATCAATTGTTCTAGGGATTTTCCGGTCGTTAATAAATTAACAATATTCGAATTGTAAAAATAAAAAACTTGCTAGAAGTATAACTCCCATTTACATTTTAAGAAGTTAGGGACATTTTAGTCTAAAACATAGAAAGGGTGTGCATAAATAACTTTAGGGTGTGCATTTATCAGCACCCATATTTAAACTTGATTCTACTCCGTTGTCTATTAACGAATACTTTTGTCTTACAGACTAAGGTCATCTCCAACCGTGGCCACCATTTTTGCCTAAATCTTGGCCTAAATTTAGGCCGAGATAACTTTTCATTCCAACAGGTCTAAATTTTGGTCCAAATTCATATATCAATATTATATTCTTCCAACTATTTACATATTATTATTTTAATCTTTTGATACTAATTTT
>PHNY01198276.1:9895-30109 GCA_003724115.2 Anethum foeniculum | reverse complement strand
TTCTGATTGGTTAACTGGAAATTAACCATACTTGGGTAGACTCATGTATTATAATAAAGGATTAGTATATAAACCAATCACCTTTTTCAACTAAAATACGTTATATTTTTCATTTTTTCTAACTAAAACATCTTCTTTTTCAAAAGTATTGCGGAAAATTCTATTTAATAAATTAAAATAAATATTGTAATTAGTAATAACTAACTAGTTAAAATTTTAGTTAAAACACTTTACCTTATATGTTTTAAATACAAATTTACTATGTTTTTCAAGATAACACGGACATTTCTATTTGACTTCAATTTAATTAAATTTAAAAATAATATCATATGAATGTAAATCCGTGCATCATTTTTTTGATACTTTAAATTTTTGATGGACCAACTACTAAATATTGAATCGAAACTCATTTAGCGAAAGATTTAGATTCGAGTCTTTTCACTTATATTTATTTAATTTAAATTTATGTTAAAATTAATATATGTTAAATTATATATGTTGTTTGTTTAATTGATACAAAATGTATTGTACAATTGAGAGCGAGTTTTAAAGAGTATAAGAGTTTAATTGAATTCGAATCTTCCCATCCACATTTATTTATTTTAAATATGATTAAATATTAAGTAGATGATTAACTGCGTACAAAAAACTCAAATAGATCATTAATTGCAAATTTGACTCAAATTGATTATCAAATAATTTAATTTGATCATTCAGTTAAAATCAAAAATTTAAATTAATTAATTTTAATTTGATTAATCAGTCACTTACTTGATATTTAATCCAATTTGAATATATTAGTATATGTTTGGTTATATATGCTATTTGTTTACGAAACGTGTAGTACGATTCAGGGGAGTTTTAAAGAGTATAAAATTATGTGTATTATTTAGGGAGGGACTAAAATTCAAGTCATCTCATCCACATTTATTTAATTTAAATATATGTTAATAGTGATATTGGTATCAATAATTTGTATGTCTAATCATGCATGTTCTCTAATCAACCCGTACAAAACGTATCATACGATTAGGTGGAGTCTTAAAGAAAATAAGATCGTATCATACGATTAGGTGGAGTCTTAAAGAAAATAAGATCTTATTTATATATGATCGAGGAGGAGTTCTAAAGAGTATAATATTATGTTTGAAGTCTTAAAAAGTATAATATCATGTTGAATTTTTTTAAAATTTTAAATGAAATGATTAGTTAACAAATCTTATTAATGAATACGAGATATATTATATAATTGAAGGAAGTTCTAAAGAGTATATTATGATGTATATCGTGTGACCTGCAAATATCTTAATCGAATATATATTGATAGTAACGAAAGAATGACCAAAATACACTACTTTTGGGTTTTAACTGCCCAAAATACCCACGAAGTACGCATTCAGGAGATGCGTATTCAAGTTTTTAAATATTAATAAAGAACACGCATTATTTGCATGCGTATTCACTTTATGTTTTTGGTGGAATACACATTGCTTATATGCGTATCCCCAGAAGACAAAAAAGTGATTACGCATGTAAGCAATGCGTAGTCTTTGTTAATTTTTTAAAAGATGAATGCGCATCCTCCTCATACGTACTCGGTGGGTATTTTGAGCGACCTTTAGCGTCTTTAAGTATTTTGGGCATTTAAATCCCAAAAATGGGTATTTTGGTACAACACCCGATAGTAACCGAGTTAACAAAATATTATTAAGCAACAAAAGGTAGTTAGTTCGGAGGGAATAATTTGGATATATAACGAAAATGGATATAAATACGTAGATGCAAGATCAAAATTATTTGTATTACAAGAAAAAGAATTCAAGATTTGTTTATAACTGAATTTGGAGCCATTCTTTAATTATCAAAATATTGAATATATGTTTATATAATGTAATACAACTTTTGTAAGTAAATGAAAAAAATTATAAAACTTGAGGTGGCGAAAAAAGCCAAAATACAAAACAAAAAAATGGCATAGTAAATTTTAGCTCGGCCATGAGGCCATCTTTTACTAAACTGACATCTTTTACTCCGTTATGATTATGCGACACCGGTTTTCGACACCGTGTTCAAATGAGTTGGCGGCCCAATTCAGGAGTTTTGTGCAGACTTTGGGCGGAGAAAAAATGCTATTGTTTTACTGGCACATAAGACTACTCTTCATGTCTCTTTCAATTCTATACACTTTCTTTTTTTGGATGTCCTATTCATTTTTATATATTTCAAAAATTACTAAAAGTAGTAAAGATTTATAATATAAAAATCCAACTACATCCGCTACTTTCCTCTACTACACCCACTTTATATATAAAATATTAACAGGTCCCATCACTTTACACACATTTCTTATTTTTTCTCCTTAAATTTCACTTTTTCTTAACCTCCGTGCCCAAACTAAATGTATATAAACCAATTGGACGGAGGGAGTAGATCAATACAAATAGTATATTTCTGATTCAATAGTTGAGCTCTGACTTTGATTCAAAATTACTGATCCCTTCTCCCTTTCAATTCTATACATTTTCCTCTTTTGGTTGTCCCATTCATTTTTATACATTTCAAAAGTTATCAAAAGTGGTAAGGGTTTATAATATAAAAATTCAATTATATCCATACTTTTCTCCATTACACCCACTTTATATATAAAATATTAACCGGCCTCACTACATTACCCACTTTTCTTACTTTTTCTTAAATTACAATTTTTCTTAACCTCCATGCACAAATCAAATATATATTATTTCAAGAGAAGGAGGGAGTATGTCATTAAAAAAAAGATTTAAATATTTATAAATAAAAAAAAAAAGTTGAACAGTTGAACGATATACAGGAGATTCCAACTTGTGAGTATAAACAGTGTGGCGACTGGTGCGTACTAAGTTGAACGAAGGCATGAATCATTCGTCATATTCAAGAGGAAGAGATTTTCATAAAATGCAGCATGTCGACGTAGATATGCTGCTACTATTACTTTGTCACGCTATACTCCAATATCTTGTGCGATAAAAGTATGAAACTAAGACCAACAATTTCACTCTTTAGCCTGAAAAAAATATGAAAAAAGATTAACAATATTACAAAATTAAAGGCTCTTGTTCTCGTCTTGCTTCCTAGACTTCCATCCAATCGTTTCGTGCACTTTCATATTTTTCTTTCAAAAATCATAAATCCGAATCTATAAATAGTCTCGAATAGTAAATAAATAAGTTCAAAATACAATATACATAAAACTCGTATAAATGTTCTTGCAAGAACAAAAACATACAAAGTATTTAACATTAAAATAAATATTTTCACATTATTGGTAATATTTAGTATAAAAATAAATATATAAGTTTTATTATGTATTTTAAAATTTATTTATTTATGTGTTTGATGTATTTTCATTCCGTATAGTATATATGTATCTGAAAATCAAATTCGACACTAATTATATTTATATTTTTTATATTCTCATATCAAATTTTCGTACCCAAATATTAATTACTCAGTATCATACCACATTCACATGTCATATACTCCCTCCGTCCCACGGAGTATTATATATTTGGTTTGGGCACGGAGGTTAAGAAAAAAATATAATTTAAGGAGAAAATGTAAGAAAAGTGGGTAAGGTGGTGGGACCGTTTAATATTTTATATATAAAGTGGGTGTAGTGGAGGAAAGTAGTGGATGTAGTTGGATTTTTATATTATAAACCTTTATCATTTTTGGTAATTTTTAAAATGTTAAAAAAAAAAGTGTATAAAATTGAAAGAGACACCGTAAGTATCAAATTGTCTATGAATTTACAAATCAGTCAAAGTGGCATTTATGTTTACGAATTATAAGAGGTGTGGGAGCTAGCAACAAATTTTTATTCAATGTTTACAACTCTTCCTCAAGTCTCCAACGGAGTCTTGTTGCCTAATCATCATCCCCCAATTCTCAAGTCTATGCTACTTTGACTTTTTCATTTCTGACTTTTGAAGTCCATATATCACATGGGTGTGTCTCCGAAACTTACAAAAATTAGTTGATTTCTAAAAAAAATTAATATTATGTCTTACTTCTTGTGTTTCACTACACACGTTCTTTTTAAGAAAAAATTATATATTTTTTTAATATAATTTAAGAATAATTTTTCAAAATTATTTTTATATTTATTATTTTAAGGATTTGACTTTCTAAAATTATATTTTATTATCATTTTTAAATATATTACATGAGAATATTTTATTAAAAATATTATTTAATCAATATATTTTTTAATATGTATTTTTTTAAAATAACCTGTATGAGGAGAAGAATGATATGTTTTAGAAGAAAGTCAAAGGTCAATAACTATCCAGAAATTTAAACAGTTACCAATATGTGTCACCTGTATTAAGTTAATAATATCTAAACAAGTAAATTGATTGAATTTATTGACATTATAGATATGTCGATGTAAGAGAAAATTTTTTCAATCATACGGAAATTGAAAAAATTAAAAGAAAAAACACTATGACTATCGAGGTAAAAAAATATTTTTATATCTATTATATAATTTTTTTTTAAAAAAAAGAGAAAGTTCAATGATGATGTTAAAATAGATATAATTATCGCTATAATTTGAAATCAAAAAACGGTTTTTAGTGCTAAAATATAACTTATGGTACAATGTTAAATGCAAAATAGCGCCAAACACATCTAAATAAAACTATATTCTAATTATCTAATCTTAAAGTACATAACTATATTTGTCACTATTCCTTTATTAATGTATTTTGCACTTGCTTAGGTGTAAATTATAGTAACATCAATACTTATCAACTATAACATTTTGCTATTTTATATCTAAGTTTAGCACCTCATTGAAATTAATTTTTTTACTTAATACTATATTATAGCAATATCATCCATTTTAGCACCACCACTAGACTTGCTCTTACGTGATATGTAAGAGCTAATTACATATACAAAATCAGTTTGATTATTTAGGGAAGATAACTACTAATAAGTTTAGAGAAGACATATATAATAATAAAAGATAGATATAGGAGTGTAATATTTAACAATTATATAACCTCTCTTTTTCTTGCCTAAATAGAGAAAAATATCAATAAATGTTGTTTCCTTTGACGAAAGACTTAACGTCCTTGAGATGTACTAAAGTCAAGTGTAGAGTGCCGGTAAATAATTTCTTCCTTTTAAATGAAGAAGAAAGTCAAGTGTAGAGTGCCGGTAAATAATTTCTTTCTTTTAAATGAAGAAGAAAAAAAAAAAAAATCACATACAAAACCCCCTTCAGAAAGTTGTTCTAAAATTTCTTTGTAGTACTTTTGTCAAACTCAACGAGGAATATTATTATGCTCCCTCTGTCCCTTTCAATTCTATACACTTTTCTTTTTTGAATGTCTCATTCATTTCTATACATTTCAAAAGTTAAATATTTATAATATAAAAATCCAAATACATCCACTACTTTCCTCCACTGCACCCATTTTATATATTAAATATTAACCGGTCCCACCACTTTACCCACTTTTCTTACTTTTTCTCCTTAAATTACACTTTTTTCTTAACCTCCGTGCCCAAACTAAATGTATAATACTCCATGATCCATGATACAGAGGGAGTACCAAACTTGATGGTTAGCTTGATTTTGAATTAAGGCATGATCTTAGCAGTTTTCAGTCAGAAACTAGTTTCTTAATTGTACACATGCTTAACTGAACTGCTTTCCCAAAGTCTGATTCATTTACAAATCCATTAATCTGAAGACGTTTTAACTAGTGGTTTCTCCGGGTCATCATGTAATGATGCCATGACTGACTTAGCAGGACAAGTCATCATGTAATGATGCCATGACTGACTTAGCAGGACAACATAATAATATCAAGACCAGAATGCTTTAAAACATTAGGATCAGCTAAAATCGTACCCAATTTCACATTGGCATCTTACATACCCTCATTCTGGGGAAAAAAAAAAAAACCTTCTTTCTATTAAGAGAGCAAATCAAAATTGTTTGTATTATAAATGCTAGGTACCCCAAGTTTTCCAATGTCTAGCATTTTCTGTTATGAATTGGGTTAGACGTACTTTGTTGAAGTGGAAGTACGAGGGGATTTTGATATCTCATTGTATTATCAAAAATTTATAAACTACTAGGGTAAACAAGCTAGGAAAAAATATCATAGAAAACACATATATTTATAGCAGTAGTATCATCTGCACGAAAAACAAATGCAAACAGCACTTCCACAAGAAACGAAGATTCTTGCTAATACATGTATCCAAACCTATAATCATCTATAACACTTATATATACATACTAAAAGTGTTTGTTCAAATTGATTCTTAGTAAACATGAATATTAACAGTAAGGCCATCCACTTGGTTACTCATCACGCTGCGCTCTTGATGATGTTGTTCACTTGTCACCTTGTTAGTGTTGTAGCGGAGCCACAAGCATGAAAATCTTGTCAAAGCTGCTTGACTAACATGTCGAACCCTGTAAATTACACTTAAATCTCCCCAAACTTTTCGTCCCACGTCACCAGCCTCTCTGTTTCGGTTATAACCATCTAGATCCGCATTGGTAACTAAAACTACTGAGCCATCATCAAATGTAAAGAGATTTGCTGTCGTGAAGAACGTCCGAGGTATCAGCTCTTTACCAATTCTATTGTTCAATTTGCACATCTTGTAGCTCGAATTACTCAATTTTTTTACTTTAAGATTGTAGTATTCATGGACAGCCTGCAAGCAAGCAAACGGTCATGTGCAAGTCATTCAAGATAATCCAATATTTTAGTTGCGGTAAAGATGTAATGTTCCAAAAAAAAGGTATTTTCAAAGCTACAAGGAACTTCCTATCTTTATGGCACAACAGGACACCCTTAAAGTACTAGAAGTCAAGTGCATAACTTCTAATAAGGCAAATAAAATGGTACACAACAACTTAGTGATATGATTATGTGCCAAACCTAGTACCACCACAACATGCATTTCTCCTTTTGAGCTTGCTTCAAAAGAATATCATAAATTGAGATATTTTTCAACTTGACATACAACATCTATCTTTAAAAGCAAGAAACCATGTTTGATAAAACAAAATTTCATCAAAGTTCATGCAAACACAAAGCCCAACAAATAAACAAGAATAACTTTTCTTCCAAATTGGTTAAATACATCTAATTAATTTTAACGAAACACACCCCAATGTCAATGACTCAACAATGGTCTACCTGTAACTGAGCAGGGGCTAATAATACCCTCGGCCGTATCGATTTCACATAATCATAAGCATCATCAGGTGTCATTTGCTTGTGTTGCACCTGTAACAAATATATACATTAGTGAGTATAAATTAAGCTCAGATAATCTTTCGTAATACTTTTTTCACGGAGTACTTAATAGCAATCATGGATTATACTGATTTACAATAATGCACTCACCAAATAGCAAATTACAATAGTTGTACTCCGTCCTCGACCAGCTTTACAATGTACATAGGTTGTTTTCCCTTGATTTGTGTTCTCTGTTCAAACAAAGTGCATGTGGGTTAGAAACACAGAAACTTTACCAATTCTGGGTCAGGCACCGGATGCCAAGAAGGGTGAAGAAAGATTAATTTTCTGATATTCAAAGGAAATGTGTTTTTACCCACCCAAGTAGATCATTATTAAAAATTCAACAGTTTATTGTTATTACATAACCCACCATCTGATTCATCACACATGCTACAAAAGTTCCAAGCAGAAAACCTGAACCAGGCTTTAAAACTAAAAAAGATTGTTGTTGCTCTACATTCATACTATGTAATATGATATAGTTTATGAGTTCAGTTAAGTCTACTCTATCTCCGAAGAACCACTATTTACTATTTGAGGGCTTACCATGAATGAAGCCCACTGCTTGGGATATATCTATCAATGATGGTGCAAATAGATAATCTCTGGTTGGAAGCACCAAATGATCAATGTCATGAGCCTAAAGAAATTAAAGTAGAACAATATATAAGCAAAAAATATTGCTATGAAGTTCAAATACAAATATTAATATTAGTTACTATATTAATAAGGTGAATCAATCTGCAAAATGAACTTGTCAAAAAAAAAAATCTGCAAAATGAAATATTGTCGCATCAAAGAAGCAGAAGCATAGATCAGCAATAAAAAAATGTAAGCATATCTTTCATAAATCTTAGCAAGGCAAAAATAACATTGCATAATATTATGGACGGAACACATGCATTCCTTTAATTTTCAAATCAAAGTCATATTAATCTAAAATGAATGAAGATCTCATGCATTAATATAATTCGAAAAAGATTTTAATACAGCTAAGGCATATAACTTTCATAAATGCAACTCGAAGTAAATTAAACAATCAATTAAGGAGAGAATAAATTAGTTTAGGTCTAAACTCTAAATGGTCTTGATGATTAAATTTTCAAGGTATAATTGCTCACCTGGTACAAAGATGTAGGAACCAAAGTCTCATACGACTCATTTAGGGTGATCACTCCATAAACACCAAGCTCCTTTAGCCTTTTGACATCAGATGGAAACGGCACAGCACCCAATAGTAGAAACTGAAATGCACGTTGTACACAGGGAAAAGATAGATATTTAATCAGTCTTTTTCAAGGTATTTCAATCTTCAAACAATTTATCAAAAAGAAAAGGAAAAAACATGAACATGATCTGGCTCAACAAGAAAGTTAGTGCAGGACAAGGCAACATCTACATATTGTTTGCAAGATAACAATGTGCATTTCATAACTTAGTCTATGCCTGTTAACTTATAAATAGTCCATAAAGAATTGCTTATACATTTTGAAACTAATAAGCAGATTGATTGACTGTATGACAAAAATCACATATTGCAGGCAAAGAATTACAATAAATGTACTTTTAATAAACAATAAAACGAAAAATATAATTCAGCAAAAACAATACCTCATCAATCCGATCCCACCACCGAAACTCAGTCTGAAGCTTATTCCTAACAACATTATACAAAAGTGTAGGATAAAACAACGCCCGAGCCCCAGCTCCTACGAGAACCCTCTTTGCATCATACAACACTATACCACTACCCAACACCTCTTCACCAGCTGACACTTCCTCCTCCCCACCCTCCTCCAACTCAACCTCTTCTTCCCATTCCTTTATATACATCATACACACTACTTTTCACCAAATTAAAACAACAAATATAAACCCTTTATTTCAATAACCCTCCTTCAATCCTAAACAATGATATTATATATCTAAAAGCTTAATCAAAAGCAAACAACCTCTAATTTTCCATCTTTATACAAATTCACACACTATATAGACATACTTAATCATCATATATATATATATATACCAAAAAATTAAATCTTTACACACTGATGATTCTAATTAACCCATGAGAAAAATAAGAGAGAATCATAAGAAAACATAGAATTAAAACAATTAAAGCAAGAAATCAAGAATGATGATGATTATTATATGGTCAAACAATAAAAGGGGGGATAAATTGGGTGAGAATAAAAGAAACCCTAGAGTATACTCAAAGTGGGGTGGAGGGGATCTATCTGGAGTGTTTTGGATATGGTGACTGGATACTGTGGGTTAGGATTTTATTTTTATTTTTACTTTTATATTTCTCCTGTCCGTATATATTTTTTAATTTTCAGCCTATTTATATTTTAATTTATTTTCCTTCAAAAATTATATTCTAATTTATTTAGGAAATCTCACATATTTATATTATTGTTATTATAATAAATTTTTGTAATCGAAATGTAAGGATATCTGTATATATGCTTTAAACATAAATATATACTAAATTTTGTATACTAATATTTATTAGTTATATAGAATATATATTTAATATGAATTGGATATTGCCACATTAGAGGTGAATTATGATCGGATGATTATAATACTGTTTTCATTTTAATGTAGCCATAGATAAAAACAAACTATTGAATTGAATGAGTGTTTCTGTATCGGTCCCCCTCTTTTTTTACGTGTCTCATACTTACACGTATTTCAAAATTTTATGAAGTATGGTTTTATAATTTATTTTTAAAATTTTTATTTTTTAATAAAAATTTAAATATTATATTTTTGTTTAGAAGAAAAAAATTTAAAATAATTTAAAAACTATATTTTGTAGATGTATTAAAATATATGCTGAGTCATGTCCCCCAATATAAATCTATTATTGAATGACATTATATTTTACATTTTTTTTTAGGATGTTTTAAATTTTTATAACAAGGAAATAAGTAAATAACAATCTTTAAGTTAATGGGCTAGAGTATGGTTTCCTTTAATTTAAATTAAGTCGAGCTTCGTTTAAATAAGTTGCTTAGAATTGGGGAATTGTTGAATTGTTAACTTGTTACAAGTTGGGTGTGTTCAAATTGATGATAAAAATGCAGGGGTAACTGGCCACTGCCCACTGGGTAAGGTGCGTAAAATGGAAAAGTCCCGGTATATGTGCACCTCATACAGTCATAGAATCAGTTGATGTTCTTCAACAAGATGAGGTCCAAACATATGCAATGTAGAAAGTGAAGCAAAGTGTTACTATCTAGAGTTATCAACACAAATATGCACTCCAGAAGAAAAGAATACTCATGTTTCCCATTACCATATTTCTCCCACCCAAAACTCTTCAAAAATTATACAATTTTAGTCGAAAAAGAGGAAGGAATGGATCTTAATTACAATCAAGTAATCAATGTGTGATTATGTGTATAAGCGAGAAATAGACAATGGATATAAAATCCGAAACTAGTCTGTGATTAGACGACCCAAATTTCTGTTTCGTGTCAGCACGTCGCACACGCGTTCTTTGCTCCATTTCCATGTGGAGCAATACCTTATTAACACATTTAGATACTACTAGAGTGTGTTTCGTGTCAGCACGTCGCACACGCGGCCTTTGCTCCATTTCCATGTGGAGCAATACCTTATTAACACATTTAGACACTACTAGAGTGTTGTGCTATATAAGACAATGAAAACTCATCATAGTTTCTTAACCATAATTCCACTTTCAAGGTAACAACTTTAGATGATCACATCTCATTCATCCCTTAATCATTTTGAGTGTTTTAAAGTGCCTCGGAAAGCTCTCATGAAAGAGAACACATTCCAAGCGTCACCCGTTGCGCGCACGCAACATTCATCCACTGAAGTACGAGTCAGAATGACTTGACAATGGGACTAAAACCCACATTTTCCAACAATATGACATATAAGTAGACCGCCTTTCCACTAAGAACAACAAGAGTAAAGCCTATGTACATCACTTCATTGGTCCATGTCCATCCTTTAAACCTTATTTTAGAGCTAGATATACTTGGCATGTTTAGCTTAATTTGATTTTAGTTAACGTGCTCTAATGATAGAAATAGGCTTAATTATCTCTAAACACAGGCTAGCCTCTACAGAAGTCCAAGACAACTCTCAGAATACAAGTTATATAATCAGTTTCTTTACGAAGCTATCATCGTTTTCATATTTGTACTTGTATACCCATTTTTCCAATCACAATCCCCTGAATCCATCAATCAAACTCTACAAACTATAAGCTGGGGAATTCTCCCGCTTATCTTTGTTCGTATGGCTGTTTCTTATGGCCTAATTAGCAAGCACAGCGTTAAAACAGAAGGACTTTCATACTGTTAAATATGATGATACTTAATCATGTGTGTCTGGATTGCTTCATGTTTCATCAGTTTCTGATGATGAATCTGAAAGACATCTGTTATTAGCGACAATATAGTACAGACTTTACAGAGGTGAACCATCAATGCTTATTCGTAGCTCCCGAGGACCCTGTTTTTGACCAAGAACAGAGAAATACTCAGCCTCAGATTGTCGGTCAATCACTGTTTTTGCCTATCAGAAGCTTAAAAATAAAGAGCTTTTGGCGAGTCTAGTGTTATAGGTCTCCCTCTAGATAGGTTGAGTTCAGAGCACTTTTTAAGAATTTCTTATAAATTAAAAACAGGGAAGTTAAGAGTTATATAAGTCCAGCTCTTCCAAATCGGAGGAGAGAGTAGAAGAAAATATGTTCTTCGTTCCCGGTTCTATGGAAATCAAGATCAGGAAGGTTGGAAATGAAAGATAATACGAAAAGTGTTTCTTATTCTTTGTCTCCTTCAGTGGAGGAATATAAGCCAATCAAGATTGAATCACGTACATTTAGCTCTCTATCAATTCGACATTTAAATCCCAATCCACTACTCCACATGTGAATATTTCCTTAGCATCTGACATTTAATCCCAAAATGTTGAAGATATGGTAGGGACAGAAAGTTTTTGCAAGTCTACGCTACCGATTCCTACCCAGCCTCTACCACCAACTCCATTGTTTCTCCAAACAGATCTTTTAATGAGATCGTCAATTTCTAGTAACAAAAAAGATGTAACATTTCTTAGGAGGGCTTTAAAGAGAAGTGTTAGAAGTTTGCCAAATGAAATGAGTGAAAACAACATCAGAGGTGATTTGCAAAACAGAGCAAAAACAGGGGAAGGGGAAGACTGTTGGACTAGAACTTCAAGTGATGGTTCGATAATGGGCAACTGGGCAAGTATATTGGGACCTGTACAGTAACGGTTACGGGTACAGGTTTCAGTGAAGAAATTCTAAATATTAAGGAAGAAAACATAGCACAAGATGTTGAAACAACATTCTTAAAAATAGAGCCCAACCCCGATAGAAATACTCTTAAAAATCCAGCATTGCGTAACCAAACCTTCTCTGATTTTCTTACCGAAGGGAACAAAAAAGACTTTGTTGAAAATGTTCTTGTCAAAATTCAAGACTACAATTTGGAGACTGATGATAATGACGAAGAAGACAATGCTGATGATGATTAATGAAATATCATGGAATGAGAATCAACAAGTTACACATTACACTGCTAGTGATGGTGGACCTGATGTTAATAAGAAGGCTGATGATTATAGCCAAATTTCGTAAGCAAATTCGGCTTCAGAAGATTGCATCATGTTCAGAAGAACACAATAAGGAGATGACTGATGAATGTGGTGGATTTGACATAGGTGTTTAGAGTTTCATGACATGAAGTACTTTGTTAGTTCATTCATCATGCTGCTGGTTATACTTTCAACTAAATTTAAAGTGTTTATTAATGCAGGGTTGATCTTGATCATGCGAATTGCTGTAACAGTAGTATATCAGTTGAATACAATAAAAATTAAGATATATATGTTGAGTTTAATATAACACCAAATGTAGTTAATTGAGAATTATTAAGGGCAAGTGAAGCAGTGATCCAAAGATCCAAATTTGGGGTAATTTATCCCAAATTCTTCTGCAGCAGTGATCCAAATGGTTNNNNGGATCAGTGAACAGTATTGATCCAAATTTGGATCACCACTATTCACTGATCCAAATCTTATTTAGTATAAAATAATATTTTAGTTATTTGTATATTTTAGTTTATTGATTCAAAATTGATTTTGTGACTTTTTCAATTACTTAATTAATTATACAATGTAATTAACAACACTTAATTAATAATAGTTAATTACTTAATGTGTTTTTCTTTAATTAAAAATTCAATTTTAATGTTTTTTACATATATTAAATAAATATATGTTTAATTTAATTACTTTATTAAATGTAATATAAATAGCTAATAATGATTACACATTCAATTTAAGATTAGATAATTTAATATAATCTTATGTAATATAATATGTAAAAAGTAATTTGGATCAAAATATTTGGATTTGGTCAGAGATTTGGATCAGAGTTTGAATCAGTTGGTAATCCAAATTTGAATTTTTGGATCACAACCGCTAGAAATGGCCTAAGAAATACTTTACAAAATTGTGGCTTTACATTGGGCCCTTAAAATGCATCATCATCTTCCCTATCATTAAGTCCATCAATTATGAAAAGGCGTACTCCCTCCGTCCCGTCGAGTTCTTTACGTGCACTTATTTACACGTATTTTGAGACTCCTATTTTATATAGTTTCATAAAATTTTTTTAATTTTTTTTTTTCTGAATATCAGAAAAAGAAATTTAAAAAAAAAAAGTTATACAATTATACTTTAAATGAGTCTTAAAAAGCATGCCAAAAAGTAATGTAAAAAATTAAATGAGACGGAAGGAGTATAATTACATTAGCTTTATGATGTTGGACTTTATGCCAACTCTAAAACTCAACACCTATAGTGTAACAGTGTAAGCATACCTAACCTTAATCACTCGTTAATTCTTTAACATGGATGCATGATATGGTCATCTTTTAGTGATTGACAAAGTCAAATTATGATGCAAAGCAACCCTATATAGCTTTTGTAACATTAGAAGTTCAGTACTAAAGACTAAAACCTACAACCTCTGTTACTCGACATATTAAGACCCTACCATATCATGTTACAACCACCAAATCCTACAACTCACAGATAATTTACACAAACATATGACGATATCTTATCCTACTAAACATTCTTCCATTCTTTGTTGCATATTCCACAAGTTATGAACTAACATAATACCCTTAACGATCATGATCTTCGGTGGACTGCATTGAGCGGTTGGTGACCAGCAGGCACGATGGCCCATGGGTTAAAAGGGACCTGAAGATGACTAGAAGTCGAATGGCGTGGCTGAACAAGTGTGGTAGACGATGGGGCAGCCGACGATGGTGGGGCTGAGACACGCTCACATGAAGGACACATGGTTAGGGTTGTGGGAGGGGCCATTTGCATATAGAACTGTGGGGATGACTTCAGAGCCCTCAGGTCCTGAACTTCCTTCTGCAATCTCCTGTTTTCTTCTGTTAGATTGTCACAGCATCTCTTTAAGAACTCACAATCAACCTCTGTTTGCTTCAATTTAGTCCTGATAATGACAAAATGTCCAAACTTTAATCTTTGCCACAAATAATTACACACATCACAACTGAATATCTACCTCTATTCAATGTTCAAGGATATTAAAATTATTTTAGCATTGTCAATGGTTCACAAGTATTTCTAGTCAACATACTTCCGTATCAACTAATAAAATCTCAATCAACCATATCTTCACCATAATCACTTCTATTTTTCTTTTGTTTCGGTTCAAAATTTGGCACAGAAGAATTCAAAATAGACCATAATCAATAACATCTACATTTCATGTCAGTAATCAGTATGTATTAAATCTAAAATACCAAAAACACCCTTAAGAATAAGACAAATATCTCACCTAGCCCTTCTGTTCTGGAACCAGACCTCCACTTGACGAGGTCTCAAACCTAGTCTTGTTGCCAAAGCCAGCTTCTGTTTCTGCAAAACAAACCTTACCCACATGAGTAAATTACCAAAATACCCTCACCCCTTATACCAAACATAAACATGAATATCCCCTCAAAAACATATTATATGCACTTACTGGATTAAGTGTATTATGTTCTTTAAAGCTATCTTCAAGAATAGCAGCCTGATCTTTAGAAAGCCTTAGCTTTTTTCTAGAATTATCACCATCTTCATCATCACAATCTATAACATCATCGCTGTTAGATCTCTCAAGACTTCTTCTTTTTCCACTCACACTTGATATTGTGCTGTTCGGAGAAGAAACGCCGGCTTCTTCTTCCATGTCTACCGTCACCGCCGGTAGCCGGTTCACGTCGATTCCCTTCAAGAACGACCTCGTTTCGACTCTGCATGTCTCAAATAAGCTCCGATCTGTGGATAGAGGAGAAAAATGAGTTAGTAAAGTGCAAATCTGATGAAAAAGTGGGAAATATCTGAACTTATGTCACGTGTATGCAAGGTGTTTGATGAAATATCTGTGAGAAAAATGATGAGATTATCGAAATGTTTAAATATGGGGTTTGAGGGGGAGGGGTTACCTGAAGGTTGGTTGGTAAGAGAGGTGTTATGGAGGAGGTTGAAATGTGAGTGAGTTGCTGAGGAGGTAATGGAAGGTGTTTGAGTTAATTGAAGTGGTGAGGAAGATGATGAATGTTGGTGGGTTTCTGTTTGGAAGTTCAAGCTTAGAGTAAGACCCAGGTGATCTTCTCTTTGATGTATCGTCATTCTTGTAAATGTATGCCCCTTTTTATTTTATTTTTTTGGAGAGACAGAGAGAGAGTGGTAGAAGGCTTTGAAGGGGAGATGGAGAGTAATGAGAGGAAGTTGAGATTGGTTATATAGAAAGAAGAGGAGGAATGGGGTTGGGAGGGGAAGTTGAGCTGGTCCAATCATGACATGGTAATGTCAGGGGTACCAATTCTCTCAATCATGGCTTTTGCCCCCTTCACTCTCACCTCCCATCATTTATTCTCAACTCAATCATGGTTTGTTTGCTTTTTCCACCTTCCTTTTTCACCCCTTGGTAAATGTTAGTAGGGCTTTTTGGTCATCTTCAACTTTCTATCATTATTCATTGCTCTGTCTTTTTAATTTCTAATGTGTGCATCACAATAAAGTGTTAAATTTCATAAGTTTAGTATATTTTTATTATTTAAATGATTGTGAATGCATGTGCTTTGTCAGGTTGAAAGATTAATCAGAAAATACCAAATTCACTAAATTCACTTAAGTTAGTACTTATTATGTGCTTTTGAGATACGTTAGAAACCAATTATTCATTCATTTTCTATCTAGACAGTTCCACGGTCACAATTTCAAGATCATTTTTACCCTTTTTTTTATCAACTTGTTTACTCTCTGCACAAGTAGATTACTTTGTGGTGAAGTAACTTTGTGCAACACACACCAAGTACAGCAAATCAATACTAAATGCAAGTAATGCTAACAGTAATTGCCATATGAGAGTATTAGAGTTAGACAAACACAATAATTTTGCAAGTTGAGTTGTTGCTCTTGTACAACTTGAGTTAAACCAACAGTTTTAGTTTTAGGCATGAAAGTAGAAACCCCACGCAGAGAAAGTGGGGAAGGATTTGATTGGACTAATGTAACAAAATCAGTAAAATCTTTGGCGTGGAGAAACATCAATATCAGACCCACATTATTAGGCGAGCACAATTACTTTACAACCATCACAACTCAACTCAAACTTTCTTTTTACATTGTGCCCGTAGTCGTTAACTGTCTATTTAATTTTTGAATAATTAAATTAAATTAAGTTTCTAATGTATATATTATAATTAAAAAATAACAAATATTATTTAAATGTATATTTAATCTATTAATTTTTTAATCTTTTAAAATAATAGAAGGATAATATTGTTTTCTATTTCGTAGGGCTTTTTTAAATTTTTGTGCACAAGTTAAAATTATTTTCGACTCAAATATATATATATATAGTCATAATTTTGTATTTATATTGATACAGGAATTTCACTTATGCCATACTAGCTTATTGCCGTGCGTTGCATGGGTCATAAGGTTCCTTTATTCGTGTACTTTTCTGATAATTATAGTAATATATTTAAAAAATATTATTTACATTAAAAATATTATTTACGTAAAATTTTCTAGAAACTGAAAAAAAAAAACAGTTACGAATTTTGTATTAAGTACTCTATTCAATTTAAAATACATATTTAACTAATTTATTCAATTTAGAATACCTACTTAATTTTGGTTTAGATTATAAAAATAGAATATTCTTTTATTTTAGATCTACTAATCTATTCAATTTAGAACACCTACTTACTTTTGGTTTAGATTACGAAAATAGAAAATACCCTTATTTTAGATCCAACGGCTATCATCTATTTAATTCAAGATTTCAACCGTCCTTGTTACATTGGTAGTACGGGACCAAATTTTTTGATAAGATCTCTTTTATACATATTATATTATAAGGATATAATTAATTTTACTATTAAATCATATTTCTTTTACCAAAAATGCATTGCCACGTCATACAAAAATGACCACATGTCACGTGGGCGAACATGATTTGCTGGTAGCCATGTGGGTCTCGGCTTTCAATGTGCCCATGATTTGTTACATTCGTGGAGCCCAGCTATTTAGCCGTGCGTTACATCTTGTTCCTTTACTAGCGGACAGGCACTCTCCTCCAATCATTTAAACTCACTGCGACTCTTTGTAATTTGCTGTTCCTAACACTAACACCACGCGTGTAATCGACTCTCCCAGGTTGTCCTGGTATTTTTAAGTTTAAAAAATTTATTTATAGTAAAGTATAAGTGAATCTCCAGCACTAATTGCTAATTAATTGATTATAATGAATTTTTTTAATTTTAGTTAAGGAGAATTGTATATGTTTTAACAATATTGGCTAAAATATTACTCTTTCCGTCCTTTACATTTTTTTTACAGTTTACACTTTCTATTTTGGGCCGTTCTACCCATTTCTTTACATTACTTTAAATAGTAAATACTTAATATTATTAAACTCAAAGACTTATCTTAGTGCCAGACAAATCTTATAATTAAAAAACTTAATCATGCTTAATAACTTAATTAATCCAACAAATTAACACTACTTTTCCTCAAAATAAAAGTACTCCTAATCTAACCCATCATCTCTTTCGTCTCTCTTTCGATAATCATGAACCCTAAAACACAAATTTTTATTTTCCTGTCAATATTCTTCTTTTACCATTGACGAAACTAATCTAATGAAATCTCAAATAATACATGATTCAGCCCTAGGTTTTAGTTCTGATTCCGAAATCGAACATTCCCCATCTTCATTAGTCAATGTTTATGATTTTTTTTCAAGTGGTTGTGGGTATTCCAGAAAAGTCGAAAATTCGTGTATTCGAAGAAAAGTCACGCTCTTTGTTATCCCCTAATACAAAGGTGTTTGAAGTTGTTGTGATACTCCAGAATCGACGAAGGATCTATTAGAACAAAAGACAGGCAATTTATCAACAAAAAGGCCAATAGCAACGAAGGCAAACAATTTGACAGCAAAAAGTTTAAAATTTGATGACTCAACCTTACTCTCCCAATTTTTTTTCCTAACATTTTCAATCGAGAGATGGTATGACATCTTCTTTCATTTTTATTTTTATGTTTGGGTACTTTTATGTTTGAGTATTTTTAACTATAAATGAATTTTTATGTGACTATAAATTCAGCTTTATAAATTATGAACAGCTTTATCAAAATTCAGACATTTGTAATCGGATTGTTAGAGGAATTATCTGAATCTTCAAGTTGGAAGTATGATTGAATGGTGTTTGACTCTTTGGTGCATGTTAAAAATTAATCTGTGACTATTAGTTGTTGTAATTCAAGTGGTAGTCATTCTCTGACCATAGTTGTTAGTCAACATAACTTTGTTGTATTTAAAATTTTGTCTAATAGCTGGTGTGTATTACCTGCCCTTCCATGAACCCTGCCATTTTCAATACCAGATTTTATCTTATGTTCTTACTTCAAAGTTTAGCTTTTATGTATTTGGTCGATAATTGTTGTGACGCCCCCAAATCCGGGGTCAGAGGATTTGGTCGTCACTAAAATGTCAACATAATAAAACCTGCTTAGCAATTGAAAACAATCCCTGAATACTGGCCAACAGTTGAAATATAAAATCAGGCCCAATTAAACCAAGATCTTTTTAGGTTACAGTTCTAGAAACAAGAATCAAAATCCATAAATAAAAACTTCTTTTTTCTTTTGTTACACTTTTCATCAATTTCCAAACTCAAAACTTTACCCACTAGTATAACTTAGAAAAGAAGTATATTAGGCCAAACTAAACGGTATTATAAATAATATAGTTACAAACAACTTTATACAATAGCACTTACTCTATTTCGAGTACCCTGGCCCCACCATCTTCATTCTAGCATCTTTCTTTTCTTCTTCCAAACTACGCAGCTAAATCTTGCCAATCTATCTTTCACTGGAGGGTTAAATTTAAAAAAGGCAAGTATGAGCGAAAGAAATGCTCAGCAAGATTATTAAAACATAATAGGAAAGCCTCAAAATGATTTACGAATATTTCAAATGAAAACGATATTTTCACTTTAACAATATCAAAACAATTTTGATAACTTGCAATACTTTTTCCATTAAATCTTTTTGATAAGTGAGCAACAGAGGCTTTAACAACAATTTAAATATTTGATAAGAATTTGAATTCGTAAAACAGTATTCACAATGATATCATAATCAAACAATATGAAACAGTAAAAATAAACTAAATCACAAAAACTGTATAAATTTTCTGTATAAGATTCAAGAACTAAATAATTCATTTAGTCCTTTCACATTATCAATAAATTAGATTGGAGCCATGCCATCAAAAAAC
>PHNY01198217.1:317-13495 GCA_003724115.2 Anethum foeniculum | reverse complement strand
TCACTTTCGAGTACATGATTAATAAATGCAGGAGAAGTGACAGACCACTCTCCATAGCCTGACATAGAATTGGTGCAGCATTTGCAAGCAAAAGAACCACACGATTCGCAGACCAATAATCAAATTACTAGCACTTGATCAATGTGCTTTAGTGATTTTGTCCAAGAAATGGCTTCTCGAAGGCTAATGGCTTCAACTTCTCGTGGTTGCCAATTACCTTCCATATGACAAAAAGAATATTAAACATTGTTAGAAGCAAGGTTAGGTATTCCGAAACAGATTCAAAAATCTTTTACGTGGTCTGATATTTGTGAATTTATTTGGGCATGTTTGGTAGCAGGTTTATAAGTTAGCTTATGACTTATAAAACCGCATAACTTATTTATGAGCCTCTTTAAGTCGATGCTTATAAGACACTTATGATTTATAAACTCGTCACAACTTACTGACGAGTGTTTATTGACCCAACTTCTAAGTTAAATTTATAACTTATAAGCTGATAAGTTGAAAGTTAGTAATAACGTACTTTTTTCTAACTTATTTTGATTTTTAAATATTTTTTTAATTTAAAATTTATGAATTAAGATAATTATATTTAATAACTATTTATTTTTATTCATTTAAGTAAAAAAAATTCAAACTTATAAATAATTTATCCAAACACTTGTATAACTTAAAATATTTTTCAATTTATCACTTATTTAGCATTGATTTATTTTAAGTTATAAGTAACTTATTTTAAAATTTCTCAAACGGACACTATGAATGTTTGTCGACCCAACTTATAAGTTAAATTTATAACTTATAAGCTGATAAGTAGAATGTTAGCAGTAATGTACTTTTTATCAACTTATTTCGATTTTTCATTTTTTATTAATTTTAGTTTTAAAATATATATTATTAAGAAAAATTTGACTTATAAGTAAAATCGTCCATGACTTTACTTATCACTTACAAATTACAAATTACTTATTCATTTTAAGTCATAAGTTATTTATTTTAAAAAAATTCAAACGGACAATAATTAGCCGAAAAAAGTAACAATAATATGTTCAATAATACGTCTTACCAACAATTTTGGTGAACTATTACAGTCACTAAAATGGAAGACTGAAACACATGGACTGTCAAATTAGGTGTTATGCTTTTTCTTTTTTTATATTAATCATTGTTATTAGTCTAATTATCAATCATAACACTTGTTTCTGCAGTTGATCCCTAACAAAATCGTTCTTGTCGTACTTACTTCAAAAACATTGAATTACAAACTCTCTCAAGTGAAATTACATACAGATATAGAATAGTGTGAACATGAACCAAAGAACAGAAAGTTTACCTCAGGTCCTCAGGTATTTACACGTATATACACACATTTTACTTGAGCAAGAACATCAGGATAATCCGAGATTTACACGTGCTCGCCTAAGGGTTTTATACTAGAAGGGACTTCCAAAAGAATGAATAGACTGCGAATAATATACAAATAAATAAAAACTGGAAGCAAAAAAACACCACTCAATTGCAACTCTTAGAGAAAAACATGATTATCTTCGTCAAAACAGTCTCCCACTCAGCCGCAAACAAAAAGCAGGAAGCACGAAGCAGTTGCATGAAAACACACAGGATATGTATAAGGATATTAGGCTTGGATTATCTGGACAGACTGATTCCTTTTCCTTGCAATGTTGCAGACATATATCGTAGAGCTTTAGTTATCTCAGTAAAAGATGGTCGGGTATCAGGATCAGCTGACCAGCACTGTTCCATCAAATTCTTCCACTCACTGTCACACCTTACTGGAATGGGAGGACGGAGAGTATTCTTCACAATTCCACCTATATTCATCAATGCAAATAGCTTCAACCAGTAATGACTAACACAAGCAGGGGCAGACCCAGAATTTATATTACTACATCCAATGGGGGTCAAGTAGAAAAACATAAATAAATTATTATAAAGAATCTAAGAAATACATAACACCTCTTGTCTGCTACCTAAATTTGACACTATTAAATATGACCTTGGCAGCCATAAATTCCACTAATATAAATTTTACTCAATTTCCTCAAGGTATTATAACTGTATTAAAGTAGTTTGTATTTAAAGATAATATAAGTCAGGTGCAGTGGCCTATCTGAACGGGTCTGGACTTGCCGATTTCAATTTAAGTAGATCTAAGTCTATCATTCAAGTTGCAGTGTAATGAAAGATAGAGTAAAGCATTACGCATCCAAAATTGTTTTGAATTCTTAATGAAATTATTCCATTCATAACATTTCATTTGCATTAGTTGCTATCTATCAATTGATTGAACCACAATCCATATTCACATTGATCATTTCCATTCTAAGAAGGTAAAATGCAAGTAAATCAAAGTAGAAGTTCTGTCATTCAAGTGGCAACAACATGCAAGATAGAGCAGACTCTTTGGCATCCAAATTTATTTAGTTAATTACTCACCTATGATTGCACCACAATGCATGTTCGCATAGGGTTCTTCCCCTGTCAGGATCTCCCACATTGCAATGCCAAAGGAGAAAACATCTACCTGCCGAAACAAATTCATATGACATAGTTATTCTAAATTACTTTTAGTGATAGGCAACTACTTGTAATATATGACATATCAACCAACCTTTTCAGTAACCCGATTGCTGCTACCATTCAACAGCTCTGGGGCCATCCATGGCAAGGTTCCTCGCACGCCTCCGGAAACTAAAGTATTGCGTTTGATTCTCGAAAGTCCAAAGTCTCCTACCTGAAAGGATCTAAAACCATCAAGGGCACTTAAGAGAAGGACCCGTAACGCAGATGTACACAGTGTATAAGATGTTCCTCTCGTTGGGTACAATACTTTACCTCGTGTTCTTAAATTAATTTTCACATTAAAATCCTATAACATGGTATTAGGTTGATTATTATCATATAAGTTTGGTTACACATGGGTACCGACTTCTTAAGAAGGTTGTAGTTCCTTGGTAACTAGATCCTTCAGAACAAGTAGACCATTGCGTACTTCCTGGTAAACTGAAGTTCCTGGGTATCAATATGTTAACCAAACAACCACTATGTCTTTGAGCTGTTGCATAATACTATTTTTTCTCTTACTGATGAACCAGGCAACAAGTGAAACGATCATCAATTATATGCAAAGCAATGCTTTATTGTCCTAATAAATTTATCCTTCTTCCAGCAGAGTCAATCATCAATAATCAAACAATAAAATAATGAGAATTTTTTCTTAATTAGAGCAACACTTCCTCTATTTGTAATTTTGCATTGAATAGTTCATGGATTGTGTACTTGTAACTTGCACTGTTGCACATATTAAATAACAGGCTTGGAATTCTCAATCACCTTGCATATGGGTCGTTGGGGATCCCTGAGATTGACTAGCAGATTATCACATTTCAAATCAAAATGGACGATATTCTTTGAATGCAAGTATTCCATGCCAAAAGCTGCATCCATGGCAATTATAAGCTTTTTTCGTCGATCAAGTGATCTGTAAAACAATTGAAAATCATTAAACTACAGTTGAACAGGGGATAAATGCTTGAAAGCAAATGGCGAAAATATTCACCTATCCTTTTTGAGGAGGACATTCCTGAGTGACCCGTTTGCCATAAATTCAGTAACAGTCGCCAATGTCCCCCCTGCCCCATCTGGTACGACTCCATAAAATGCAACTACATTTGGATGATGAAGATTAGAAAGAATTTGTGCTTCCCTCCAAAAGTCCTTGGCCTAATATGAACCATAGGAACAATCAGCGATGGGAAAATCAGATGGAAAGAGTTAAAAAAAAAGAAAAAAAAGATGGAAAGCGAGAATGTTCACATGACTGACCAAGCGTTCTTGCTCTGATGATCTCCCAACAAAGCAGCCCTTTTTTATTCTTTTAATAGCAACATCCGAGCCTCGCCATTTTCCATGATAGACAGTTCCATAGGTACCACACCCTAGCTCCCGTAGTTCTTCCAGATCAGCATTCTTAATAATCTGCCAAGCATGTACAAATTATGAGATAGTAAACAGAAGAAAATAGCAGGCAGCTTTACAAAATGATTCAGAATAATCTAAACCAGATTATCAACTTAAAGCTATAACCAAAGAATAAGGAAATGATTCATGTCGCAAGCTTCAATTAGGAAATATAAGGTCAATATTTCTAAGCATTTTAAAAGGTAGTAATGCAACTATTATATACTTCAAGTAATAACTAATATATTTACTCATTAGGTGCCCCTCATGCCCCCGGGAAACTTTTTTTGGTAAAAAAACCACTATCATGTGCTGTGTTTACAAGAAGTTGCCCACATGTCCAAAGTATAGAGGCAAGGTGTGCCAGTGAATAAATTGGTCCTTAATGGTAGGCTGCACATTCTTGTGAAAACTTGCATCTGCCAAATCCAAGTAGATAAAGTCATGCATTTTCTTAAAGTGCAGGGAGTCCTTTTGTCGATGGAACTACTCCTCGAACATAAGCAAATATTTACCCTTTCCAATAAAGTGCACAACTTGCTGCATGGATAACATGTATACAGAACTGCTATGGATATAAACTATTAACCTGTTTTTATCTAATATACAGTAATCTCCTGCTCTTGTTACTTGTAGCTGCATGTACTTTAGTTACAACTTTGAGTAAATAAAGGATACAGACCTGTAAACCATATATGTCCGCTTCTATTTCAGCTATCATTGCATCACTAAAACATTCATCTTTCTCTCTATCATCAGTTCTGGCATCCTACATAAAACAAGAAAGTAAAATAAACTATATACACATAAGTTACGATAATAGGTATTCTGATTACTAACAAAGCAATCCCACCTCAAATTCCAACTCATCTACAGTGACATTAGCTTGTGCTGCACCTGGAGATTCTACATCACAATTGGTTGTATCTACCATTTGCGGGATAGCTGTTGAGGAAAACTCTACACCAGGCGGTATATTAGCAACAGTGCATCCCAAAAATTCTTCAGTCTCCAGCCTTTTTTGCTCGGCGTGTTTAATTTGGGAAATACCATGAACTTTTTGCCTCTCGTCGTATGATTCACCAAGGAAAAGTTTTTCTACTTTATCATCAGGGTGCTGAAACAAATCATTATCAAGGGGAGACACTTTATCAGCAGTCCCTTCGGTTATATTATGCATCAAAGTAGAGTTATTTAAACTTGGATTGGTTTTAGCAGTTTCGCAAACATGAAGGTGATCCAAATTTGTTGAGTTTTTTACCATAGGTTCTTGGACAATATTATTCTGACAACGGACATGTGGTGGCATCTCAGCATCATTTAACAAGTGACCATTGGATAGTTTAAAAAATGGATCAGTAAGATCATTTTCCTCCTGGTAAGGTTGTATGGCATCCTGTACCATCCCAACTATTTCGGAATCTTTGGACGATAATCTGTTATTCTGTTGATCACTGCCTGTTATCCCAGTTGAAATGTGGAGCTGACCTGCTGGATGTTTCTGACCTTTGAAGATATGCTCTGCTTGATATTTCTCTGGTTGATAAGACTGTTCCACCCCTGCAGCTTCGAAAGAATTTGGGTCATTAGATATAATGTCCCTGAGGACTCGCAGATCCTGTGTGGGTGCTTGGACACCAATATTAGATACTGGATCACATGTGACATTCACGGAAGTCTTGTTTGGTTCCCTGGCAGCAAAAGGATTCCAAGAATCAGAGGCACTACCACTCTGAAGCAATAAATGATCTCTTCCATCAAACCCATTTAGTCTGTCAAAATCCAAAGGGTATTCCTTGTTAAAGTGTTGCTTCATATCTGGACGATCAGCACCTCCATAAGAATTGTTAACTCTATCAACTGATCCTGAGCTTATGAGACCATTTGAAATATTCATTCTTGTGTAGGATGCATTAGAATCAGCGTTCATTAACTTGATTTGAACTTCTGAAGCAATGAGATTACCATTGTCCTGTATTTGCACAGGCTTTTCTGGCAAAGCAGCATAAACTTCTTCTGAAGGTAGCAGTGGATTTGCAACATTTGATGAGGATGATGTACTTGTTCCTTTTTCCAAATAGAATGCAGACCTTCCTCCCTGTTCCGGCAGAAAGGAATCGGAAAATGCATGTAACAACACAGGATGAGACTCTGTCGACCCATTAGATGCCAACAGAGATCTTATATGATCTCCTGGTTGTGGAATGTGCTTTTCAGAATAAACTTCCATTTCATTTAGTACTGAATTGTCAGAAAGGTGACTATAAAGATTTGTATCACTATAATTTAGTCTGGGAGGAATTGCTAGACCTCTGCTGGGAGTGTGGATTTGAGAATGCGCCTCAAAATGTTTACTAGGATGATTGCAGCTAGTCAAATCCGCAGCTAATTGTGGAAAAGAAAAATCAGTTCTGGGTTTTTCAGGCAGCAATCGACCAGTAACGCAAGCTTTGATTTTTTCAGTATTACCGTGGGCCGAGATTTCCACGCACTTCTGCATCTCACCATTTCTATCTCCTTGTCGGGATTTCTTGGGAGAATAAGACGTAGACTGATTGAGAGATCCAATGAATTCATGGCATTCATTTAAAGCTGGAGTAAGATGGGAACCACTAAAACCAGGCTTACTCAAAGGTGGCAAGGAAGGTGAGTCTCTGCAGAAGCTAGAACTTCTGTCCATAAGGTGTTTCGACATACTTCCTTCACAATGAAGTTGTTCGTTGAAGTTTTTATCAAAACTAGGTTCAACTATGCCATTTACAGCAACAACATACTCATAATCATGATTGCTCTGCTCACTAGTGTCTGGAACAACTAGAGGTGTTCTTTCAGATTCATTAAGTGGAATTAAGAAAATTCTTAGTCTTTGTGAACCTCCGAGATTTTCAAGCCCATGGTATTCATCAATCATGTTTTGAAGATCCTCATCACAAGAAACAGATACAAGGGAATCAAGGTCCTCGCCTGGAAGCTGGTACTTTATCGTGTGTGGCTGTTTGCATATACCAAAGGTTTTTCTTACAAGCTCTTCCCATGGAATATCCTTCCTTATAGAAATAATACGTGTATCACCCCCGACATATCTAAGTTTCCCATCACTAGGCCGATGCAAGATTTTCCCACCAAAACTGCAAAGCAACTTTATTTTGCCAGATTGCAGTCCATCTGAAACAACTGACCCTGAAGGTTGAAGTAACTTGGATTTATCAGATTGAGTTATGACTGAAGCAATTGGGTCAGAAACACCCTGATTGCAAGACATATCAGCAGTGGCCTCTTTTGGCTCATAGAAAATAGCAGAATCTGCTCTGTGAATCTGAAAGTCTTTATTACTAAAACTACCAACGTCAAACTCTGAAATAGATCCTTTCGCTGAAAGAAAATCACTTATATCAGAACTACATTCTGAATCCATGCGTTTCAGCCCTAGAATCTTGGTAAGCCCCTGATACACCACTGGAATATTCTGAACCTTATTTGCTCCAACTACTCCACCATGATTTTGGACCATGTTGGTCAGACCAGGTACTGCTTTTGTACTAGTGCGATCATAGATAAATTCCGTAGAGAAGTCCTCACCTGTCTGCATTGAAACATTATTATTTACAACACTTTTTCCTGCATTTATTCCATGATTTCCATCTCTAAATGTTGTGGGTGAGGTTGATTCTTGTTTTACTCGCTGTCCGCTATGGCCTTGTCCCTGATTGGTCATAGCCTCAGATACGTTCTTAACTCTATTCAGTGGCATCAATCATAACAATATCTCTCATCCAAAATGGGATTCCCTTTCCATCCCTTGATTCAAAATCAATCTTACACCAATTTAACAATAAGTAACTCACTAGACACTGTGTAGTATGTATTACTTCGGTTCTGTAACCCTTGTGATCTAGGTTTCAACCTTTGTCCAAAGTAGCTTAAATTCCAAAAGATACCAATAAAACCCCTAGGACCAGCCACTAAATCTGAACAAATACCACAGCACCTTGTGGCATAAAATGATAAATTTTCTCTATTTCCCTCAAATTGGTGTCAATTTGCAGCACTATACTCGAAACTATTAACAAACGCCAATCCCAATTTACAGTGATCTTTCTAAATTTTACAAAAGAATAGTAACACTACCATACCATACACTTCTATAAACCTTTACAATATATGCACACACCTAACAACTATATATATATACCAGCTACAAAACCCTACTACTATAGTAATCCAGATTACTCAAATATCTAAAAAAATCGAGCTGACTACTAATACTTTCATTCAATTCTCATATCCACAGCAACAAAGATCCTGTAATAAAACATCAACCACATAATTAACATCTAAACAGTAATCAACACAATCTTTACCAATCTAAAACACAAATTCAACACAAACTCACTAAATCAATAAAAACCCACATGGGTACAAGATCAATATGTACCAATTCATAAACCCATCAATTAAAAATCAAATCTTTTGTTTCTTTTTCAAACTTTTTCAAAAAAGTACCTTTTTTGTACCATCAGCTCTGGAATTCTCCATCTGGGGTCTGTTCTTTAGCTGATTATCAACCATCTACACCATCAAAATCAAATCTTTCCACAAATCAAACGAGAATTAGTGAAATTTTAATCAAGAAAATCAAGAATTCAAAGAAAAAAACTTAAGGGCTTGTTTGGATGGTGAAAAGAGGGTAAAATATGAAAAGGGTGGGTGGGTTATGAGAGGTATAGTTTCAGTTATCAGACATTGGCCGAGAAAATGGCGGCATCAACCCAGGCAACTGATCATAGAGTTTCTCTTTCTACATCATTATCATTGTTTATGTACATTTTGTATGTATATGTTGTGTCCATGTATGTATCTATGTGTTGTGCTATGCATGTTATCAGTTGTGATTTTATTCTCTTAATCCTACGTGGATTTGCATGGCTAGAAATTGGAAAAATATATATTAGGAGGACCAATCAGATCGGTGAAGGAGACATTTAAAGGATTTTCATTTTTATATAACGGTTTTTCTACCTGGTGTTATATACAATTTTATAAAATTGAGTTATTTTGATTGGTTCTTTTTTTAAGTAGCGGTGGATCCCTATATACACAAAAGTTAGACGAATCAAGATGACCCAATTTTATAAAATTTTACACTTATTACGTACTCACGTAGAAAAATTCTTTATATAATTGTAGCAAGAACGTAGTTAAAAATCTAGAATTGAATATGTATTTTGTGTTAAGATAATTAATAATATGCATTTTTTGATAGGATAAAAATCTTGGTTTATTTACACCGAAAGGTGTCACCCGCATTTTATATACAACACTTTTTGAGTGTTTGTCGGATAAATTTATTTCCAACCTATTATCATGAGTCTTATGCGTATTCCAAATATGTTATGGCTAACATTTAGAGTCTTTACCATTATATTTGCTTTAATGAGTTTATATTTATCTTACACATTTTTTAAAGAAGGAAAGCTGTTTAAATTCATAATTTGGTTCTCTTTTTTGATTTTTTAAGGTTTGAAATTACATTTCAAACAAATTGTGATTTAACCAAATCATTGATGATTTTGATTTGTGCGCTATTAATTTGTCTTAATTTTTTTTAACTTTTATTTCTGGAATTTCACAAATGATTTTGATTATTTAGATCTTTTGAATTTTTTTTTTAATATGATTTATTTAATTAATTATTGTTATTTTCCTGCATAGCTAGGTGTTTTTATTTTAGTGCTTTTCTTACTTTACCCTGTATCACAGGGGTTTATGGTATTAAGTTTATTTTCAAATTTTGATGATTTTTTGTTTAATTATATTAAAAACGTGAAGGGTAGTGTGTACCTCCTATGCGGCTTTGTTCATTGATCGTTGTTGGATCATTATAAAATTATATCCGTTAGCTTATACCAAAATGTTATACGTTGATGTTTACCGAATTTTTACTATTCGATAAACAAATATTTATTAAAAAATAATAATTCTTATATTTATAAATATTTTTAAATTAATTACTTAATAAATGAGGTTTTAACTAAAGGCATTCCATTTGGTTAGAAATTTTGTAGTCTAATAATATTTTTTATATTACTTTATTATTTGTGTAATATTTATATATGTGTATGTTCAGTTAAAATTAAATTTTATGGTTTATCCAACTACAAATGGTTTTTTTCTTTTTTTTCTTATTTTTAAGTTGCTTTCTGGATGAGTTGATGTAATATCGAAGATGGGTCGAGTGTTTTCTTATCAAACCTAAAGATTTATGTTCTAAATTTTTGCGGTTATCTTTGCATGTCCGACGGTTAAAGGATAAATTTTCTTGATTGAAAGGAACTCCTTACTGCGGCTATTGTATTTTGATACAATTCATTTATGTGTGACGATGTAAAAAAAAAAAAACATGATAATCTTGACCTTGTTTCTCATATGCTTGGGGATTCATATCGGAGTAGTATCGCTTTGCGTGTGTTTTTTTCTTCAAACATGTATTAAAATTGAAATTTTCAGTTTTCCTATTAATTGTGTATTATATATAAATATTTTTTTTATATAACTAAATATATTCACATTGCATAATTTCTATTTGATAAAATTATATTATATGAATTTTTTAGTATTATAATATTTTAAAAATTTGTTGAAATCGCATTATAGAAAATATTAATCTTACAAAGAACGCGAATAATACAGGAAAAAATTGATGGAAAACATAGCTAATCTTGTTTATTAAATCAAGAAATGTCAAAGAAAATACACAAATTCTCTCCTGTACAATATTTTTCGACTTAAAATAAAAGACTCGCGTCTTATTTTGTATGTAGTTTTTGAAGTACATGATATGTATAGTTGGGCTTAGAGTTGTACAGTGGATCGAGGTCCAAGTTCAAAGACAGTGCAGGCCGTCCTGCAAAAACTCATAACTGACCATGACCCAAGTACAAGAGGTTGTGATGGGCTGCTATGGAGCTGAGAGTAAAAAGGCCTCTCAGGAGGCGTAATATAAATGATCTCTAAAAGACCTTGCATGCTATAGAGCATCTCCAATTGTGTTAACTAAAATGGTTGGCTAAAATAATATAAAATATTAATTATTTAAAATTTACTAAACCTGTAAGGGATTATACTTGAGCAGAATTGACTATAATGGTTGGTTATATTTTAAAAATAGTATGTTATTATTATTCAATTTGTTATAAATAAGATATTTTATTATGATACGATAAAAAATGATTTGGCATATTTGCTAGGTCTGTCGAGGTTCAACAAAGATGGTCAACTGGTTGGCTAAAATTTTAGCTAAAGGTTTTGTATCATTGAAGTGCAAAATATTTTTATACAATATCTATAATTATATTTATGACATGCCACATAAAATTTTAACTAAAGATTTTGTTATCGGAGATACTCTAGTACTGGACATTTGATTAGAAAAGAAAAAAGAAAAAAAAAAGGGAAAATTGGGCTTGATAGGCTCAGAAACTTATTCATTGAATTTCAATTCATCCTAACATATTCAAGCCTCGATAAATTGAGCAGTGTTTATGGTATTTTTTTTTTCCGACTATCATCTAATTTTAGACTATACTAACATTTTCATTATCTTCAAGAATCTGTTTATTATCACCTTTGGTCAAAAACTTTTCATGCTAAAATTACTCAATTATTCGTTTATATTCTTAATGATTATTGTTTTTTTTTGTTGAAGTTTCACGGTGCGTACTAATAACAAGAGAACTGCTATGAAATTATATTACAAAATAAGAAGTTAAGAACAATGAAAAATGCGTATTAGTTACGTTGCTATGAAATTAGTTCACAAAATAAGAAGTTAATAACAATGAAAAATGCTTATTAGTTATCTATATAGTGTTAGGCAATCTTAAAATAATTAACTTATAACTTAAAATAAATAAGTAACTTTTAAGTGATAAGTAGATGAATAACTATAAGTTACATAAGTGTTTGGATAATTTTATTTATAAATTATTTTTTTTTGTTTTAAATGAACTAAAATAAATAATTTTATAAATATAATTATATTAATTCGTAAATTTTAAAATTAGATTAATATTTAAAAATATATATTTTAACTTACGTTAAATAAAAAAGTGAAAAATTAAAATAAGTTAGGAAAAAGTACGTCGTTACTAACATTCAACTTATCAGCTTATAAGTTGTAAATTCGACTTATAAGTTAAGTCAATAAACACTTGTCGATAAGCTGTTGCAAACTTATAAGACAGAGCTAACGAGGCCTTGCCAAACATACCCATAATTAGCAACAAGAAACAATTCAGCGATAATTTTGTAAAATCATTCAAATAAATTCTCCGTATCTTAATAAATTGCAAAATTGATATATGCGAAAGTCTCTAAAAATAATCAAAATGAGATATAAATAGCAGTAAAAACTTTCATATACTTTTGTAACAAAATTCGATTCCCATTATTTTCTATCAAATGAAAAAAATTACGATTTAAACAACCTTCTCTAGTAATTACGAAGTAAAAAAAATGCATTTGAAATGTTTCATAATATAGAAATTATTCGAGTTTGACAAAAAAGAATTTTAAGGGCCATCTAATAATACATAAGCACTCGATTCACTAAACAGTTAGTACCAAAATTTCACTTTCCAAGATTTGTTTTTCAAAAAATAACCAAAAGCATTATTCAGTGTCTATACTTTCACATATTTTAAGATGAAAATATCTAAAATGTTTTTATTTTAAAGCATGAACATGCCCATTATGTACTTTAAAAGTGTAGTGCTTAGCATAATCATTTGTTAATACGTCATTTACTTTTTTTCATTCTAGCTAGGCACTTAATCAAAATTTGATTCTTCCATTTCATCAAATAGTAAATCATCTCAAAACTCCAAAAAATATATAATTCATTCTTATACTTATTAATTTTGGTCAAAAAACAAATTTTCAATTTGTTATATACTTCAATTCTATCGTTAAAATAAATAGCACAATAAACATTTGATATCCTGTAACCACATTAAATGTAATATTTTTTCTGCCTCAATATAATATTTAGGAAATTTATCAAAAATATCCAAGTTTTCAAATTTATTTTTCAGAAATACAATTGCATTTTTCAGCTAAGACATTTTTTTTCTTTAAATTCATACCATTATTTCTAACACTGTCATGAATATATATATATATATATATATATATAA
>PHNY01198161.1:322-15708 GCA_003724115.2 Anethum foeniculum | reverse complement strand
TTTATAAACCTTAAGTGAGTTTATTTTATAAACCTAAATTAGTTTATTTCATAAACTTTATATAAGCTTGTTTGATAAATTTAATAAAGTATGATTTAAACTTTGATTAAAATAATACATATATACACCTGTATACACACCTGCAACTTGAAGGAAGATGAAGAAAAACTAAGTACAGTTACAAGGAGGCGCAACCAAGTAATACTGGTACTAGTATTCTACCTAGGGGCACAACCAAGAGTTAATGACAATATGCTAAGTCCTTGAAGTCCTATAGGCGCCACCATGAAGATCCTTGTTCATTCTAGGCGCTACATGACTCAGTACTTGGAAGAAATCAAGTAAAATTTATTATGAAAAGCTTATAGGCGCCACCACTTCTTGTACATTCCTAGTAGGCGCAAGTTGTTGATTCTCTTGGAGATTCTAAGTCATGAAATCATACTCTAGGCANNNCACCTTGTATCTGTTCTTGGCGCAACCAGGAAACAACCAGCAGCAACTTTATTGGAAACACAATTTAATTTACAAGGCTCACGATTAGCCACGTAAATAAAATTTGTGTATAAAGTCTACAAAAAGAAGCAGAAGCATTTAGTGGTTCTGTTCTTCATCTTCTCCAACGGAGCTGAAGATAAATACAAAAAGATACAGAGGAGAAAAACACACATAGCTATATCTGTTAAACTTCTCACCGGAGAAACGTTATAATGCCTGGTTTAAATCTTGTTATTCTTATGGGCTATTATAAACGTTATCCGGTAATTAAATTCTTAGACAAATAATTGTAGATCTTGTTTAGGATTTAATTTGTTGATCTTTATAGAAGCAAGAACACATTGTTCTTGGTAGCCGGTAAATTTATTTACCGGGTGTAGAAACCCTTCACGGATTTATATTTATCAAATGTATATTTCCGAGAAATCTTGTGTTTGTTAATTTTCTTATCCTAAACACTATTCACCTCAAGAACACGGAACCCACTAACAGAACACTAAATTATTTATTCACAAAAGATTCAAAAGAATTTTTTAATTTAGTGAGTATCATATTCAACCCCCCCTTCTACGATACTTCGGGACCTAACAAGAGCCTTGAAGAGAAGATAGACAAAATCTTCAAACTCAGGATCTGTGAAGCCAGGAGGTTGCTCTACATAGACCTCTTCTTCAAGCTCACCATTCAGGAAAGTACTTTTCACATCCATCTGATATACCTTGAAGTTTGAATGTGCTGCAAATGCTAAAAACATCCCGATGGCTTCTAGTCTTGCCACTGGTGCAAAGGTCTCATCATAATCAATACCTTCTTCTTGAGAATACCCCTTAGCAACCAGTCTCGCCTTGTTTCTTATAACTATACCATCTTCATGAAGCTTGTCTTTGAAAACCCACTTAGTGCCAATCACAGATTTATCTTTAGGTACGGGTACAAGCTTCTACACTTTCTGTCTTTCGAACTGATTGAGCTCTTCTTGCATAACAATCACCCAATCTGGATCTCCAAGAGCTTCATCTACTTTCTTTGGATCCATCTGAGATAAGAAACCAGAGTATAGGCATTCATTTGCAGTAACTCTCCTAGTCTGAACTCTTGCACTTGCATCACCAATGATTAGATCTTCAGTATGAGATCTATTCCACCTTGTTGCTTTATGCAGATTAGCCCTTGATGATTCAGCATTTTCCACATTCTGCTGAATCTGACTAGTGGATCCTTGTTTTGCTTCTTGTTCTGCTCCCCCTGAGTTGTTGCCAGACTGATCTGCAGAATCTGATACTTGAGGACTTGCTCCAGAAACAGTTTAACTATGCTCCTGTGCATTTCCACTGTCATCATTTGCATCCGGACCATTACCATCAGAATCTAAATCAGAATCATGTCTATTTCCATGATTGTTTCCATTATCATCTCCATATGGAACAACTTCAGGTTCTCCTTCATCATCAGAAAGATCTTCAACATCAAGACAATCTGAACTGTCTTCTTTCTGAATACTTGGGAGCTTGGCATCATCAAATGTTATATTAAGGCTTTCCACAACTTTCCTATCATTAATCACAAAAACCTTGTAAGCCTTAGACTCCAAAGAATGGCCAAGGAAAATACCTTCTTCAGCTTTAGCATCAAATTTTTCAAGATGCTCATCGTCCTTAAGCACATAGCATTTTCCTCCAAACACATGAAAATACTTCACGGATGGTTTCTTGTTGGCCATAAGCTCATATGATGTCCTTTCATACATTTTGTTGATCAGGGTCATGTTCTGAATATAACAAGTTATACTAACTGCTTCAGCCCAAAAGTAGGTAGGAAGATTGGTTTTATTGAGCGTAGTCCTTGCTGCTTCAACCAATATACGATTCTTCCTTTCAACCACTCCATTTTGCTGTGGAGTCGTTGGTGCTGAATACTGTCTTGAGATGCCCTTCTCTGTAAAGAAATCATTTAACTTTGCATTTCTGAATTCTGTCCCATTATCTGATATGATATTTCGCACATGCACTCTAGCTTCCAACTCGATCTTGTTGATGTGATCAATAATCAACTCAGATGCTTCATCCTTTGAATGTACAAATAAAACCCACGTATATCTGGAACAGTCATCCACAATCACTAAGCCATAACGCTTTCTTGACATTGACATGACATTTACTGGACCAAATAAATCCATACGCAGAAGTTGTAGTGGTTCAGTGATGTCAGTCATAGTCTTCTTCTTGTGTGATGCTCTCTTTGACTTTCCTTTCTCACATGCTTCAGAGAGTCCCACAGGACTAAATTCCATATCGGGCAAACTTCTCACTAATTCCCTCTTAACCAAAGAATTTATGGTCTTGAAGTTTAATGAGAGAGCTTCTTATGCCATAACCAACTCTCATCTGCATAAGTTTTACTGGAGAAACACATTACTTGACCTTCTCCAGCAGAATTCCAGTCAGCTACGAACATATCACCCTTTCTCACTCCATTGAGAGTAAGCTTCTGATTTTTCTGATTAGAGATCAAACACTTCTCCTTCTTGAATACAACTTCACATCCTCTGTCACAGAGTTGACTGATACTGAGGAGATTGTGCATAAGACTTTCAACCAGAAATACTTCTTCAATGATGACATTGTCAATTTCCAAACAGCCATATCCCGTTGTATAACCTTTGCTGTCATCTTCAAAGGTAATCACCGGGCCAGCTTTCTCAACCACCTTTGATAGCAGGGCTATATCTCCAGTCATATGCCTTTGAACATCCACTTTCCATAATCCACATGAGCTTCTTTTGCTTAATGCCCTGTATACAAAGGAGATTAAGTTTTCTTTGGTACCTAAACAAGGTTGGGTCCAGGGGACTTAGAAGCATTTGAATATTTGACATGTTTCTTCACAGAATTAACAGGCTTAACATTCTTTGCATTATCATTGACGGTTTTCTTGTCACTTTCAGAAGCCCTAACAAACTTCCTTCCGTGCTTAATTGGTGAAAGGTGCCTCTTTCTTAGATTTAGGAGGGCTTACATTTTTGATCTACCATGGTTCTTATGAGAATGCTTATCATGATTATGAGATGTACTATGTAAGTGTGTGGAATCAAGATAAGTGTTCATAAAAGAAACAACACATGACATGAAAACAGACTTTTCACACTTAGGAGATTTAGGCATGTTAGGCACGTTATGAACATGAGCATTTTTAACATTGACTACTTTAACCTTTCTAGTAGCATGAGTAAGGTGACCAGCAGAACCATAATTGTTACATAACTTCCTAGGGCCATTAGCTCCTATCCTGCTATTTCTGTTTCTACTTCTTTTAGTCTTAGAAGTAAAACCTAGTCCAACATTAGAATGTTCACTTTCACTAGTTACTGACATAGGTTTCCTTGCCTTTTGTTTCTTTAAGTTCTTAAGATCCTCAACAAGCAGTTCATGATGAATAAAAAAACTTTCCTCATCAAAAGATTCAGTGGTAGCTTTCTTAAACAAAGGTTTCTTAGCATTTTTAAGAACATGTGTGTATCTGATGGATTATTAACTTTTCTACAAATTCTTCCACTACATGTTTATTTTTAGATTTTTTAAGCTCATCATAATCTGGTCTCATTCCAAGTTTACCATTAACAACCTGACTAGATATAAGTTCCTTTGCAAGATTAGCATAATTAGTGTAAGCATGCACCTTATTTTCTAATTCTTTTATCTTCTCCTGAAGTTCAATATCAGATTCACCATAATTCTTAACTTTAGTTCCATATAGCGAATGTCCTGCTTTAGGTTATCTATAGTGACATTAACAAGAACTAACTGATCATTTTTATCTTGAAATTTCTTTAGTTCTTCTTTTAAGTCACCAACAGTACATTAGCACATCTTAACATAGCTATACAAATCCTATAACTATGACTTAAGGTATTGTACTTTTCAATACACGATTTTTCAGTGCAATCTACCTTAATTCTATCATAGGATTCCTGTGAACCAAGTTTAATAGAGTCTCTGAGATTAGCACAGTGTATATTCTCATATAAGTTAGCAGTAGGAGAAACAATATCTTTTGAGATGACTACATGATATGAAGATTGAGCCATCAGTGCAAGATTTCCATACTGTTCCTCTTCATCATCTGTATCATCCCAGCTCTTTCCTTCAGCTATGTAAGACTTCACTGGATACTTCTTTGAACTTCCATAACCCTTTTTCTGATAGGCTTTTCCTTTGTCATTAGCTTGTTGGGCCTTTCTGTATTCACTGGCAAAGTGTCTAACTTCATCACAATTGAAACATCTGAACCTGCTTCTATTAACCATCCCTGTCTTGTAGCCTGACCTTGATGATGAACTTGATCTCTGTCCTCTACCGCTGCTTCCAGAACCCTTATAGCCTTGTTTACTTCTAAACCTGATGTTACTAAACATCCCTACAGGATTGGCCATAGTAGGATCTTTCATACTCTGCAGCTCTTCTATTGTATAATAATCACTAGGATCACCAGAGAGATTTCCATCATCCATTTCAGCTTCAAAGAGCATCCCAGCATTAAACTAAGGCTTCTCAACTGTAATATCTAGCTCTTTGTGGTCATTAGCAATAAGAGCAATTGTCTTGAGCAGTTCAAAATTCTTCTTATACATTGTACCATCACCATATATGATTTTTCTTTGTTCCTGCTCCATCTCTTGAGTTTTCATCTTTCCATACAATTTCTCCAATGACATAGTCTTGAAGTCTAAACGTTCACGAACTGATTGAGCCTTACTGTCAAGATGGTGTGGCATGGTCAACATGAATTTCCTGTTGATTTCCTTCTGAGGATAACTCTTTCCATGAATGGCTAACTCATTAATCAATTTGTTCAATCTTTCAAAAACTAGAGTCATGCCTTCACCAGGAAGAGATTTATATGTCTGGTCAAGATATCAAGTCGATTTTCTTTGACATCCTCATACTGTGTGGTCAAGATATCAAGTCAATTTTCTTTGACATCCTTAGTTCCTTCCGTTAACGTTTCTATGGTTTGCCATATATGCCTTCCATTTTCACAAACCATAATCTGGTGACTCATATCTTCATCCATTGCATCAACTAGAATCAGCTGCAGATTTACATCCAGACTACTAAGATACTTATCATTATCATTATACTTCTTTCTGTCCTTCAGAATCACTTTAGTAGGATCAGTTGGACCTGCTTCCTCAATTATGTATGGTCCTTTTTCAAGAACATCCATATAATCAGGATTAGACACCTTAAGAAATAATTCCATCATCTTCTTCCATAGATTATACTGCACCTTGTCAAACTTCGAAACCTTGATGCTACTAACTTTCAAAGCACTCATATTTTCAGATCTGAAAATTTCTGCAATGTAACTTCTCAAAATACAATAATCCAGACAGTCAAACCAGCAACAAATTAACCACAACAAATCAACAACCCAAAATCAAATGTATACCAACGAAAGCAATCCCAATCTCCGTACAACCAAAATCAACAACAAAACTTGTTAATCTAACGGATCTGATTTGTATATCGATTAACAAGCTCTGATACCAATTGTTAGGTCCAAAAAGTACATAGGGGGGTGAATGTATGTTCTTCTTTTTTCGAGATCAGATGCAACGGAAAATAAAACTCAAAATAAAAGAACATAAACACACAGAGATCTGGGGTTAAATTCTTTCTTAAGAAAATAAACCTCGAAGGTTTTTCTTACACCGTCAAATACAAATAATTCAACGCAACAATGAAAGTAAACACTACAATGGATATAACCTATCAAGTACAAATGTTTATCCTATCACTCTAAAAAGCCATAGCTCGTATCATCGATTAAACAGTAAGAGCAAAGAGAATATAGCTTTTGAGTGTTACAATAATTGTGTAAGGCTTTAAACGGTGTGTATAAAATCGGGCATGATCTCTCCTTGTCAAATCAATGAAAATAAAGAACCGATTTCCAAAAGCAAGAGCTTCACCTTCAATACGTAAAAGAGAGATACAATTCTAATGTATTAATCTGCTTATATAGGTTGTAGGTGGTAGGTGAGTAGACTTGAAGACGAGGCACACTCTCGTCCAAGTATTTTGAATCAACAACTTGCAAATGTCCTTCGTTGCACCTGAAATGCCTCTATAACTTTCAATAAGTGAATACACATTAATATAACCAAGTGGTGGTGCCAAGAGTGCATTTCCATGACTTAGAAACATTAAAGAAGTCATTTTGTGGCGTCAAGAGTGAAGCTTTGAGTAGTAGTGGCGCCAAGAAGCATTTAGCACTTAGTTTCTACAATCTTTCTTGAAGGTGGCGCCTACTAGCATCAACAATGGATAAGGTGGCGCCTAGAAGGTCTCTAGCACTTAGAATTATCATACAAACCATCCAAGTTGCGCCTACTAGATTAAGTAGTAAAGTAGTGGCGCCTAGAGCCATAAAAAGCAGAATTTGACTTAGATTTTCTAGGCTAAACATCAAGTGGCGCCTAGTGTCACCTAATATAGCATTCTTACTTAATTTTTCTTCCATTACATATCATGTGGCGCCTACTAGTGTGCCATGGATAGTAGTGGCGCCTAGATTGCTATAAGGGGTGACATTTGACTTAGTTTTCTGAAGCCAGTTTGCACTAAAAAACTGTTTCGTCTTCTCGTCTTCTTCTCGAGTCTTCGTACAAACCATTCTGCAATCTTCTTAGGTATGAATACTCACTTAATAATTATTCTAATAATGATACTTGGTTTCCCTTCACGGATCACTGACGCCTAGTGCAATTGGTCTGGTTCACAGACGACTAGTTCGGCTCTCAGGCCTTCGTATCATGAACTCTACAAAACATTGTCAAGTCTTCTACCATATATAAACAACTTCACTTAGAATCCTTCGGGTCTTCACACTGATCATAGTAACTGCTACGAATGACTTTAACCTTATTACTCCGTTGCTTGAACTTGTTAATAAACTTCAAACGGTCTTCTGTTGACGCCTTCTTCACTGCAGCTACTAGGATCTTTGTGTATATACCATGACTTCAATATGTACTGATTCTTAGTGGAACATAGTATTATTTTCTAGTCCTTGTTCTGTGTTAAGTTATACAAACCAGTATTGTTGAAATAACATATCCAGCTTCAATCTTGCTCAACAAGTAGTGACACTGATCCAACAATGTGCTTAAGCAAACATGATCCAAGTTTATTTTGAACAAACATGATCAAAGGTCCAGCCTAACAAAAGGATATCAGTAGGAAGCCTATCTATATATCGGGTAGGTTAAAATTTTTAAAACCCTAAACCAACCCATGAAATTAGGATTTAATAATTTCTAACCCAATTACACTTCGGTTTAAATTTTATCCGCTTGCATCGGCGGGAAGTAGGGTCGAGCTAGTCGGGTTGCCCCTATTGGCTCATCTAACTCTTAGGGAATATTTGGATGGGAGGTTGAAAGGGTAGCATTAGGTTGGGATGGGTTAGGTTATGTTGAGATGAGATGGGTTGGGTTAAGTTGAACCCCTATCCTATTTGGATGTAAGGGTTGAGTAGGGAAGGGTTCAACCCCTACCTTATTTGGATGGCGAGTTGGGTGCCTTGTATGGATGGTTGGTTGCAAGGATGGTCAAGTAAATTTAAAAAAAATTCTATATTGTTTAAAAGTGAAATAAGCATTTTAATTTAAATCTTAAAAATTAAAATTTAAAACATTTAAATAACTTAAAATTTTTTATAATATTTTTAACAAGGAAATTTGAAAATTTGAAAAACTATCAACGAATAATTAAATTAAACTTGTTATTATTGAAAAACTTGTTATTATTAAACAAAATATTTTGTATATTTAATTATGTAACTAATAAGAGACTCTTTAACATAATATATATGGACTAAGACATGACTAATACAGAAGTTTTCACTGCATTCTTGATTAAAATATGAACGCAAACCAACTACATTATTAGTTAAAAGCAAACCATGAAGTTAATGTAATATATTTTCATAAAAAATCTAAAATTTAGTTTAAGGCAGACCATGTAATATTTCTGTAAAAAAAGTACAAAATAATATCATATTTCGAAAGAAAGGATCACGAAAATGAGGTTACAAACAAATATAATGGATGGATGGGACAAGTACCCAATACTACAAGGTTATAACAGAAATCATGATAAGTCATTAAGCTTGCCTAGCATCTAACAAAATTTCAAGGTAAGTGACACGTAACAATCCTGTGCGATCCTAGATAGCTGATTCGGAGTGGCCTTCAACAGTTACACAACAATCACGATCCCTGATAGAAAAGAAAAATGAAACTTTAAGCAAATGTATATCACACAGCATCAAGTTACAAATATCATCTTTTATTTTAACCATAATACCTAAATAATGAACGTGAAATCAACATGTTAGCTTATCGAAAAAAAATACATAATCTATAAAGTTATTCACCATAAAATGAAAATTTTAATACATCCAAAAACAAAAAATTTAAGTTTAAGAGCAAGAAGGTGAGTACCAAAACTAAATTCAAAGAAAAGTTTTACTAAATTAAGGCCGTGTCTTGGCATCTTTCATCATTTTTCTAGGTACCAACTTGCGCAAGCCTTTAGGAGTAGACATCAAGCCCTTACTTGTACGTGAGTTTTTAACATAAATATAAATGCATCTATGACAAGATCTTCTTCCAACTCTATTTCATTGATTACACCCCACAATTCCTCTAGACTAACCGGAAGCTTCTCATTATCGACCTTTTTTTTTCGGAATCTCCTGCCAAGATGCCTATAGAGTCATCCAACTTTGAAATTTGTTCGTTATCAATCTTTGCTTTTTTTCTTGTTTTGACTTTGAAACTTTGTACTAGACATCGAAACATTATCTGTAGACGCATTGTCAACAATGTCAGTTGTCAAATTTTGCTGTCACATATCTGTTGCCGTGACAGCAGATTCACTAGTTGCTCGATCGATTCCATACATTTCCACCATCTCATGTAAATGATTTCCTCATCCATTCCTCGGCTTCTGGTTTAGCCCAACATATAAATACCAACTGTTACTATATAAAAAACTCTAATATCCAGATTTATTACATATATGAAAGTTGCTCATGTATTTCATCAGACAAACAGATGTAATCAATTACAAAAATAGTTATATAGCTCATGCATACATCTAGATATAACTATGAATTTTTTATTAATTTTTAAACGTCGGTATTGAATGTATAGGTATACATAGAACCGGTACTTATAAACCAACATATTTCTTGTAAAAATATTTTCGAGTTTAGGAGGTCTTACTCACAAGACTAGTTCAAGAGAATCAATTCTCAATAACCAACATATTAATCAAGTAATCCTCAAAATTATTTATATTGGATAATTATAAACAAACAAACAGATCAACTAAAAAAATATAAAGTGTTCAAGAGTGATAAAAGATTCAAGAATTTATACATAATGGAGAATGCACCAAGCTTGGTCCGACAACGACTTAGTAAGCATATACGTTTGCAAATTAACAAAATCAATTTATAGACAGATGGTTAACTAGTTCATAACCATTACTGGTATAGTACAACTTTTCATGTATTAATATGAACCACCTCTTCTCAGTTACTTGTAAAATTCTACTTGAAATATTTTATTAAATGAATAAATGCATATTTCACTTCCTTATTAATGTAAATTATTTCAGCAAATCATGTATGTATATTTTTATAAAGCAGTAGCCAAGCAGGAATCTAATGCAACTACATTGATTATTATACCAATATAACTTCAGGAGGCTGGAAACCTGCGACCTAAAAGCCCATTTTGACTACATAATTTTTGGATCCAACCTCACAAATAATATAACATAATCATATATATAAAGCATAATGAAATTAAGAAAGCAAATACTATAATTTACCTCAAGTGGTTGGTTTTAAACGTCCGCCTCTGCAGTCCAATTTTGCTTAATGGGATCCCAACCAAACGACTAAGCCCTCCTTCAAAAATGTCATAGTATCTAACACAATTTTTTAAATATTTTTCTTCCGATTATGTATCTTGTTTGTCTAAAAAAGATTTAGAAAATTTTTCTTGAAGGTCTTTTACAATATTAATGAAAGCTTCTTGATTAAATTGCCCATTTATTTTATGTCGCGCAACATAGGGTAGAACGCGTTAGGGCGGTTTTTGGATAAATTCGAAATCGGAACCGTAGTTCCTCGGTTTTTAAAATTTAAAACCAAAACCAAAACCATCAGTTTGATTTCGGTTTAAAAATATTGGTTTGTTAACAATCATATGGGTAGCGGTTTTTAAAACCGCATCACAATAAAATTCACAAATAAATATTACTAGAATTAAAAAACATTTTCTACAGCATCAATTGTCCTTTTCTTACAAGATGTAATATAGTTTACAAACATCAAAGTCATTGAAACTTAAAAGTTTCTTAAAGTTCGTGGTTCATGGCGGTTGTATTTTAGAGCACAATTAGCATTACTATGGTAGTAATACTAGAAGGTGTAGTGAAAAAGTCGATTGAAAGTGGTGAACCTTAAAATGCATTAATATGAATATAAAACTAAAAATATTTTGTTAATTTGAGAGATGTTTAGTCTATTGATAATAAGCATTAAACAGAAATTTGGCAGTTAGCATAATTATTCTAAGGCTTAAGCCCAGTGCAGTTAATTAGTTACTGTTTGTTTAGCAAGACTGAAGCTAAATATATTATCTCAACAATGCCTGGTTTGATAACTCAACAAAGAACAAGATTTGCAAATAATACTATGATCACTGTAATCATTCAAGTTGAAGATTTAATATATACATGGATCAAGACAGACTACAGCGAAGAAATCCTTGACAAAGCACTGTCAGAAGTTCATTAATATGTTCAAGCAATCAGTGGAACAAATGGTTAAGGATATTCGAAGAAGTTTGTGTTGATACAGGTGAAGACCGGGATATTTCAGTGGTTTTGTCAATAAAGAGCTCAGCTTAATGATGGTTTGTAAAGTTTATGATACGAAGGCCTGAGAACGGAACTAGTCGTCTGTGAGCTAGACCATTGCACTAGGCGTCAGTGACCCGTGAAGGGAAACTAAGTATCATTATTCGAAGAATTGTTAAGTGGTCAAGTGGTATGATTTGAATTGCTTTATTTGGATGAAGGGATTAAAAGAATTTGGTTTTAATTCTTTTAATTAATTAAATCAATTGTTTGGCTTACATAAATAAATTAATTTAATCAAGAATTAATTTATTAGTAAGTTAATTGATTGGTTAGTTAATTATAAGGTTTTAAAATTAAACAGTTCGCTACAGGAGAAGAAACGACTCAAAAAGACTACCAGAAAGTATTTTTATTTAAGAAAATAAGTAAAAATACTATCATTTTGACTTGGCAAGACTATCGGATAGTCTTACCAATTGTCTTACTAAGTCAATCTATAGTATTACCGAAAGTATTACTATTTCAGTGATAGTATTACCGAAACTCTTACTAGTTCAATTGGTAGTCTTGCCGATTGTATTGTCGGTTCAGTTGATAGTATTGCCAGTTTATTTCATAGACTTGACGATAGTCTTGCAAGCTACAAAGGATTGTCTTGCCAGCTGTTTCAATTGTCTTACAAGCTTAAAAATGAACCGTGCTTTACAATTTAAAAACAAGGGCTTTGTGCAGTTTTGTTTGGATAAGAAAAGAGTAGCCGCCACCAAATATACATACATATACATACACAAGGGGCTCAAACATTTAACCCATTAAAGAAGCAAGAGAAGAAGCTTTATTTTCTAGACCTACAAGCTATATCCATCCTAGATTTAATTCTTCTTTCATCTTGTATTTCTCCTAGCGGATATTTTTCCCTAGTACGTATCACAATTTGCTTTTTTGGCAATCATAGCACAATGATTAATACTCTCGATTAAAGAGATTTATTTCTTGGAGATCGAGTGTATTAAATTATTATGAGATTTAGTTCAATTTTTTGCTTAGCCCTACTGCAACATGTAATGATGATAGGAAGAATCAAAGCATCATCCACTAAGTAATCCGTGTACAATGATTTTCGTAATATTTTTTGTTTGACATTTATGATAAAAAATTGTCAAATTTCGATTACAACTCTCACATACAAAGGCCTACAATAATGTTAAATTACTACGTATTTTAGTTCCTAAGAAGCATTTTATCTAAAACGTTGCTAATATTATCAAATAACATATTAACTACTCTTTATAATGACTGCATACATACACATAAATAAAATCTATATTACACTATTATAAGAAGAACACCCTCTAATTGATAGTTGTTAGTTGGTTGTTTGGTACGGTACAGTAAATAACAGTCTTTAGATCTTTGCTCCAATAGATGGGAACCGTTGGATGCGATATACTACACTACTCTCATAGGTTTAGGTTCTAATCTCGCCAAGAGCATATTATAGTTAAACATTAAATTCTTTATTTTTATATTCTTTATCTATAATATTTGAAGAGGTTCAAGGTTCGATTGCTGTCAACAACATATTATATTTGGAGTTTATATTATATATTTTCAACATACAACAACATAAAAACATTAAACGTATATTATTATAACTTATTATCTCTTATAATTTATTTTCCAATTATTGAGAAAATATATAATAAAATATAAATTATTAAAAATCATTCATGTTTAAAAGTCATCCATGCATCGTACGGGTTATAAGCTAATATATATACGTACAGACAACAGTACTGTAAGAGATATACAATGAAAAACATGAAGTTTCAAGATTGAAAAAAACGACCACTTCAAGATGAAATATTACACTTTCATGTAACAGTACCGCTTTATCAGTCACAACAACAAAAAATAGGCAATAAGTATACAAAATTTAGATTAAAACCCATGAAAAAAATGAAGTTGTTGTCAATGATAGTGTTTGATCTTGAAATAAATATAGTGAAGTTTCTATATTAGTTAATTTCTGATAGGCATTTTGTCAAACATGTTAGGAATATCATTCAAACATATATACACCAACCTTACCACTACACGTATATTAATTGTAGGAATCAGATATCAAGATATACAAACAATGAAATCTACTACACAAATTAATTTACATGTCAGTGTTTGTGAGAAAGAGAGAGAGTGAGGTGAGAGTGTGTGAGAGAGACAGATGATTGTTTATAGAGAGATGCGAGAGAGAAAAAGAGCGCGCTAATAGTATGAATATACCTTGAGCTACAACCCCAACCGAGGGGTAGGAAATGTTATATTTTTGTACTACTCCCTCCGTCCCAAATTAACTGTCTTTGACTTTTTTCCAGTCAAATTGACCGAATTTTGACTGAAAATTACATATATTATATAATTAAAAAAATTTGTAAAAAGTATATCATTTAAAAGATTATTGAATATACTTTAAAATATATTTTTCAGTTTTTCGAAACTATAAAAGAAAAACTCACAATTTTCAGTCAAAGTTGGGTCAAATTGACTACCAAAAAGTCAAATAAGACAGTTAAATTGGGATGGAGGGAGCATAAGATAACTCTCTCCAACCCTCACTCAACCCGACGAAGCTCCTACCAGTGGCGAACAACGATTAAATTTACTATAATAATGATTAAAAGGATTTATAATTAAATTTACTATAATAATGATTAAAAGGGTTTATTATTTTTAAAACATATTAAAAATATATGAAAATTAAAACAAAAGTCTAGAATTAAACCCTGATATGTTGGATAGAAAAGTTGGTTGCTGACTAGCTGAGCTGCAGGCACATTACATATATGAAATATACTACAATACTATTTTTATAAATTCTAGAGGTGGTTTAACGTTGTTTACTAGACCTGCCAAACCCATCTCCAAAAAAGATCGAACTGAATATTATATTATACTTTAAACAAAAACTAACTCATAATTACCAAAATTATTACTAAATACCAATGTCTATAAAATTGTATATATAAATATTTATTATTAATTGTTTAATACGGTTGAGTTTTAGTGTGATCTAATAAACTAATATAAATGATGCGATTTTTTTCAATGTCGTGGTCATTCCGTTAAAGGTTCAGCTGTTGAGAATCTTTTCATCCCTACTATAAGATCAACTTGATAAACTTTGTGTATTGAGCTATATGAAACTTAACTCCATTGATGAACAAACAAGAAAGCTTAACGAAGAAGAAGAAATGAAATATTTACATCATAAGTTTGTTACAGAATAGCATTGAAAAAAATAGAATTGAGTTCTGTATCTTAGAGAGAATGTAAAACTAACTAATGGCTCACTACTAATGGAACAAATGAATATATACTGTGACTTGACAGCTGGTAAAGTGTAACTAACTAACGGACATAATCTGGTGCACCAATCACCACACAACCTTATGGTGGAGTTGCAACTTTATTCTGTACTTCAATATCCCCCCTCAAGGTGGGAGATGAGAGAGCCTGGACAAGATTGATCATTCCCAGCTTGTGAAGTAGAGAATTAAATTGAGGAGATGGAGAAATCTTGGTGAAAACATCAGCAAGCTGTGAAACAGTAGGAAGATAAGTAAGTTGAATAAGCCCCTCTAAAACCTTATCACGCGTAAAATGACAATCGATTTCTATATGTTTTGTACGCTCGTGAAACACCGGATTCTTTGCAATATGCAAAGCAGACTGATTATCACAGTGTAATGTGACTGGTTTAAGATTATGAACACCCAGCTCAGCAAGTAGATTTACAGCCCAAGTTACTTCAGACGAAGCAGCTGCCATAGCACGATATTCTGCTTCAGCAGAAGATCGTGAAACTGTACCTTGCTTCTTTGATTTCCAAATAACAGGCTAATTACCAAATAAGAGAATATAACCAGTAATAGAACGCCATGTATC